>JANHGB010013726.1:0-20571 GCA_026283785.1 Coracopsis vasa | reverse complement strand
CAGGGCTGCTCTGAATCTGTTCTCTGCCCAACCTGTAGCTGTGCCTGGGATTGCTCCGACTCAGGTTTAGGACCTTGTACTTCACATTGTCGAACTTCATGACGTTGGCATTGTCCCACCTCTCAAGCGTGTCAAGGTCCCTCTGGATGGCATCCCTTCCCTCCAGTGTATCACCTGAACTGCATATCTTAATGTCATCAGCAAACTTGTGAAATAATAATAATGAATAATAACAATGAAGGAAACCAGAACACATTTCAGTGTTTCAGAAAGTTGAATTACTGGGGGGAGGACGGGAGAATGGTATCTTCCAGGAGTCCTGCTGACTTGTGAGAAATCGTGTGAAAAGTGCTAATTGTTTTTTCACACAGAAATGTTAATTTCCTTTTAGCACATTTTACTTAGCTCAAATATAATTTGGTTTTTATCCAATTTGTATTCTATGTGAGCATCTTCTTTTCCAGTTTGTCTCCTTAATACTTGAACATTAAGATTTTAAATTACCTATTATTAGAAACCTGGCTTATTTTCTATGCTGCTTCAGTTTTCGCTGTTTCCTCCATTATTTTATTTCCAAACCATATTTTTTTTTCCTTCGGATTATCAGTCTACCTTGTATTTGCAGGTCTAGATTTTCTATTTTTATTTGCAAATAAATGGAAGTGGAACCCTCTGGGAGGTACTTTTTAAATCTCTTTTGCAGATCTCATTGACGACAAGTCCCATTAATTTAATACAAAATATATTTGTGCAGTTTGCTGTATCCCTCTGTGTTTTACAATGACAGTAGGAGAGAGAATGCTGCAAGGACAAGATCCAGGTTCAGAACCCCCTTGTGTCCCAGGAGGAGCATCAGACTGCAGAGAGGTGAGGGTCTCTAGCAAAGCCTTTCCCTTCCTTCCCATCTCTGATAATGATGGCAAGTTGGCATTAGGGTTGTAAGGATTAATGATTGGAAGAATGCTGCTTCCTTGGGGAATTAATTGCTTTATGCTGGTTAAAGCTTCTACAGGGTGCACTGGCTTTCATGTGTTTGCTTTTGCCAAGCCTTGGGAGGAGCTTTTAGTGACATAGCAGTTAGGAAAAGATCACAGCCCTTCCTACCCACGGTTGGGGGATATGCCAGTAGAAATCAGTCACATGAACACAGCATTTTTTTTTAACATAACTTTGCAAATTGCAATCAAAACCAGATACCTGCAAATACACACGGCTAGGAGTGTGTTTGATATGTATTTTGAGGGAATTTTAATGGCCTCCACACATAATTTATGGAAGACGCAAACCAGTAAAATGTAGAACCATATCCCCTGGATAAACAGAGTGATTAATCTTGTGCTAAATCTTAATTTACACTCTCAACCCATGAGTTTTCCAAACTGCTTCAGTAATTCAATATGGACTGTATAATTTAAAAAGCTGTGGTTGTTACATGATCTAATAATGCTATTCTAGACTGCAACTATTCAAGTTATATAGGAAAATACACTAACCTGTAAAAAGCTGTATTTCTTGCTTTAGCTTTAGTGTGCAGCAAATGCAGTGTTAAATTGAAGTCTGTGAAAGAGTAGCTTTGGTGAGTATGGAGGCAACTCGTAACATGTAGTAATCTTGGTTAAAAATGGCTAATCTTTCCCCATTGAATAACTAATATTGGTAATGAAAAGTCCAGAGTTAAGATCAAAATAAGGATTTTATTATAGTTGGTTTGATTGCCTTTTATCTTCAATTTGTGTGTCCATGATCTTGTCAGAAATATAACTACTGATCACAAGTATTTTTAACTTCAGTTTAAAACATGTAGTCCAATCACAGTATTGAAAAGGGTTATTAATTTTTCAAAAACAACTGTTTGAATTCAGGATCCAGCTCTGTTTTCAGCATTACGTATAAACATAAGTGAGTGTTGGTTCAGGTGCCATTGCAGGAGCTGTGACAAGCCCATGTCCTACACAGGGTTAGAGCATCTTGCTGCAAAACTCCTGACTGTTTTCTTCAGAATAGCCTGAAAAGCTGGTGAATCAATCTAACCTGGTATACTTAGTAATAGACTTTCCTTAATCAACCTTTTATTGCTGGAAGCTGTAGACTGTTGTGCAGGAAAGGGTGGTTGCAAATAAATCACGGAGGATTACAATTCTCTCAACTTACATTAAAGGAGAATTGATTGCTTTCTCCAGCCTGTCTGAAACAAGCAGCCTTTCTTGTCTGGCAGCTGAACTTTGAGCGTACTGGTATGTAGTAAATTCAGACTGATTGAATGAGACTGTTTCCTTGCTCATATTTCACCAAGACAAGGCAATGAAAGGCAGCCTCACATTCCTGCATTTTGTACCGTACTCTGAACCACGTTGGGAAATCTAAGAATAAATGCTGCCCCATTTTAAGGTCATGAGGGAAGGAAATGAGTGCTGTGATTGCTGGGAAAGAGTGAGAAAAATCAGTCAGCCTATGAAATTCAGAGGGGTTATCGATTCCAGTGAGAAGAACATGGTAGCAACTCTCCTGGGATGGGTTTGTCCCTTTTCCCAGCAGGGTTTCATTCTGCCAGCCTGCTATTTAGCATGGCCACCTGCAGGTACCCTGCTCTGGGCCAGAGGTAGAGGGGGAAGAAAGTGTTTTCTTGCTCCATCTCTGCATTTCCCTGGGACAGTCTGAAATTGTGGCTGAATTCGTGGCTGAATTCCCCTTTCAGTGCATTTCCAAGCAGGCACATGCACACATGTACTCATGATCTCATACAGCTATTTAT
The DNA here is from genome assembly GCA_026283785.1 of Coracopsis vasa. Taxonomy (NCBI): domain Eukaryota; kingdom Metazoa; phylum Chordata; class Aves; order Psittaciformes; family Psittacidae; genus Coracopsis; species Coracopsis vasa. The sequence goes on along the minus strand of JANHGB010013726.1, from coordinate 17,819 downwards.
GTAATTTCTCTTTTACCCCTTCTAAAGTCCCACTGCAAGGAGGGGAGTGGATGCCAAACTCTGCACACTAAATCCTGAGAGAGAAACCCAGACCCTGCTGAAGCAAAAGGACAAATCCATGCTGAGTCTGATGGTACCAAAATATGATGTTGTGAGTTGAAAGAGGAGCGTCCCTAAAGACCCCAAAACAGGTACTGGGGGGAGAGACAAAAAAGTCCCAAGTGAAAAGCAATGTCCCAGCCTGGGGAAAGCTTTTGCATTTCCTCAGATTTCAATGTCACCTTGCTCCTTTCAGGGGACTTTGCCAATCCTCCCTTCTCACCACACCATGCAGGCTCCCATTGGCCATGGGAGCAGCTGTTACACAAATAAAACTGAATCTCTCAGTAAATAAAATTGCCTTTTACAGAGTGCCATTGAGATGGTGTCATGCTGGGAGCAGGACTGTTTATAAGGTAGGAGATAGCACGTGCTTGTCATTTAGTCTTCAAGCGGGATATTCTCAATGAAGTCATAGAATTTAAGACATAGTGGCAATACAATTTGTCTTAAGAAAAGTTGCTGTCTGTAATGAATGTATAGCTGCATGAAGAGTGTTTTTCCTCCTGTGTATAATTTGAATTAATTAAATAACAGAAAGGACAATCATCTCCCTGATATTTAAAGCCGGGAGATTGGGGTTAAATACCTGTTGTGAACTAGAATATCTAAATGCTATAATTTTAGGGACCAAACAAAAAAGTATATTATTACAATGTTATTATGGGACAATAATTATTTTAATTGCTAACAATTAGTAGATTTTTTACATTCAATTAAATATAGATGCACTGCATTAGATGTCACAGCAGCGAAGTTTGTCTTCATATTTTGTATCCACTGTGAATAGTAATCTTTCCTAACGGGGGGATTCAAATGAATGATTTTACAATCCTTGGTGGTGAGCTAAAGTCCAAAATTTCAGTTTTATTGAAATGCATTTATATATTTAGGACTAATTATTTTAGGAACAGTCTTGCCCATTATAAAGCAAATCTGTTTAACGATTCCTTGCTCTGAGCTGTTTATTTTCTAAACAGACTGGTAAGGTATAATTCTTTTATTAGTTAGGTTTTCATAATATTTGATGGCAATTCATCAATCTGGCTATGTAACTGGATAGTGTCTGGTTTTAGACTTTGTTGCAGAAGCGGTTTGTATAGAAATGGTTTTGAGTTGAAAACTGATTTATCATCTCCCCATGAAGTTGCTAGGTCTCTAAAGTTGCAGTTACCTTCTGCTCTGGCTTTAGGTGTGTGAAAGTTACAAGTTTAGTTATCTCCAGCAGTCACAAAACACTTCTGCATGAGCATGTTCTTCAAAAGGAGAATTTGGTTGGTTTTTTTTGCTCTTCCTAGATGGCAGATCACCCTCCTTCTCTGCGACTACAGTTGCTTCCCTGCTGCTTGTTGTAGGGTCTGGCTTCTCTCTGCCTGCCTGTGTTGAGTGCTGCCCTCCTGCACCTATCGCCCTGGAGTTAAACTATTCATGGTAAGGTTGATTGGGGCTGGTTGGGAGCAAATAGGAGATTATGACAAAACTCAGTGCCTGGTATCCTGTCCTAATGTGATACGTGCATAGAGAAAGGATATTTTATCCTCTATGGGAGGCAGTGGGGTGAAGAATGAGTTGAACAGAAGCAATGGCCAACAGTGATCACTGGGGATTTTGTGTGGATAATCAATTTTCCATTAAGTGATCTGATTTTCTGTGAATATGGAAAGAAATCACAACTTATTACTCTAAAATGGAATTCTTAAAGGTGGAAAGATTATAATCCAGCCCCCAAATACCTGACTTTGAGTCAGACCACCTCTTGCCCTCTGGATGGCAAGTGTAGTCAGCATTTCTCCTGGTGACTTTTTCATGTAATGAGGTGCCTTAGCTGCTAAGGAAGGTTAGATTACAGGTTCAGCAAGAAAAGGAGTCTTGTTCCATTTGCATTTACAGGTCAGTACACTGGTTTAAAAAAGAAACAAAGATGCTTTATATGACAAGTCATCTGAGAGGCATCATCTGTCCTATAGGAAAAAATGTGTGCTGACTGTTCTTTCTTTCTGGTTCAGCTAAATCAACCCTTTAAAGATAAAAAGAATGACCTGAAAGTTTATGCTAAAAAAATATACAAGACCAGAAAATCAGTCTATAAGAAAGAAAATATTGACATAAAAATTTTGGAATACTTGATGTTCATTTTGTTCCCATTTATTCTTTTAGAGCAAAGCTTTTTATATTGTGCAGTTGTGTTGGAATCTGAAATAATTACTGAATTATTCCTAATAATCCATCAGAAATCAGGTGTCCCAGTGATCATGCAACTCTCAATCAACCCCTTGAACTTCTGTTGATACCGGTGGGACCATTTCCAACCATCTACCAGCAGCTGCTAACAGGAGCAGCTGGACTGCAATGGTCAATAGGGGTGAGCAGGCAGGAGGTTTTGCTAACTTTGTTTTACTTTCCTCATAAAAAGTGAACCTTTGTAATGTAGTCCTCCGTGCAGATGCTCATGTGTGCTGAACGCTACTCACACAGGTCTTCTAGCTTTGCGGGGAACTTGTGAATGCAAAAGGGTGCTGCGCAGCAATTAATTATTGCATTTGTTTTTTCCTACAGCTGCCAGCATGTGGAGCTCACTGGGGCCTGTCTTGGCGTTTGTGATGCTGGTTGTTACTGCTGTGCGTGCAGGAGTGAAGGTGACCCCAGCTGTGAAGTACACAAAGACAAAGCCCTTACAACTAGTGGGTGACAGTGCCTCTCACCCCCCTCTCACCCCTCTCATGGGGAAAACCCCGTTCCCAGAAGCACCAGGCAGAGCCAAGTTACCCACCCCGAGCCCTGCAGCCCAAGGGGCCACCACGCTCTTCCCCTATGAGAACTACACACTCGACACAGCTGATTTCTTCTTCAACTGCTGTGACTGCTGCCCGCCTGCTGCAGGGCCCCGGGGGCAGCCAGGGGAGCAGGGACCCCCAGGTATGGTGATGCCTGTCTCACTGCGCTCATCTAAAGCTCATCAAGTTGTCGCCTGCTTTTCCTTCAAGAAATGAGTTGGCAAGGCTTATGCAGCAAATGCACTCCTCAATTCTCTGTCCCTGTGTCTGATACCCTGAGGGTGACAGATTTCCTTTCACAATCACTTTAACCATAGTTTTACGAACCTCAAAACTACTTGCAAGTAGTTTTGTATCTTTGCTGAATGTTTATGATAAAAACCCTTACTCTTGTGGTGTTTTTGTTTTTTTTTTTTTTTTCCCTTGGAAAAGAGGAAGTTATATACAAAAATAATTTTGGTTTCAAATTTTAAAATAAATACTTGCCCTAACTAGAGGCAGCTCTGTATAGAGCACCTAAATATTTTATAAGACATACTTTGTCTCTTTTTTCTACTGCTAAAATATATATCTGTAAAGTGCCTAATTCTAATGCTGATGTAATGAATAGTGCATTAGTCTGTAAATGTTCACTTTAATAGTGCTAATATTGGAGATAGAAACTACTCATCTGAGGAAAGGTGGTAAAATAATGAAATAATTTTCATTTAATACAATGTCCTCGAGAGATTTTTACTTCCCATAGCTTGGGAAGGATTGGCTAAGGGAGATGATAGTGGCTGCAGAGGGAGTTTACAATCATCTGTCTCTTGAGTGTTGATGGAAAAGTATTTGTGTCAAATTGGTTCTATTGTGATGATTGAAGCTGCCATAGTGTGCTCCCAGATGTGCACTGGGAGTCTCTAGATTCCCAAGTGGATGAAAAAGTAAAAAAAAAGATTGAAGCCAACTCGCTTGCCTATCAACCCGGCCTTTATATAGCGTGGAGCTGTCTGCCAGGTCCCACTTTTATATTGGCAGACTTAATTCCTTTTCAGGAGAAGGGCAATTACAAAGCTGTGAGAACTTCTTAGAAGCACTCAAATATTAAAGACAGATTACATCTTATGTTTTATGAATGTCTGAGCTCCTGTGGCTCTGAGGCAGCTGAAAGCTGGGTTTTAAAAGTGTTTAACTACAGCCAAGAGCAAAATGCAAAACTAAGATTTGGGGATTGCAGTAGCTGAAAGGCAAAAGTGGGGGAACTGTGTGCCTGACTGGGTACCTGCAAGTACGCACCCCACTAACCCTAGCACGACCAATGCAGTGTTGCCCTTCGCCTTTTGCCCCACTGTAGGATTTCATCTGTAGTGTCTGCAAGGTGTAGTGTAGCAGGGCTCAGGGTGAACCCATCTGTCTCACATTTTCTTTGCATTGGTTGTATGATGTCAATTAAAATAGGCAGCTCTTCCCTGGGTGATGGAAACAGAGTTTTCCTTATATGCATTCCTCAATGACATATTGCTTAGCTATTATTGCAGATTTTCTTTCTAAAGTTAAACTTTTGAGTTACTAAGATAATTTTATGGATGTCATTATGTTACAGGACCTAAGGGGGAAAAGGGAGATGCTGGTCTGCAAGGTCTGCCGGGAACCCCAGGTCCGCAAGGTCCAAAAGGTTCTAAAGGAGAAAGAGGTAAAGCAGACTAACTGCTCGTTTCAGAAACAGATGCTGTTGTTCTCATTGAATACCACAAAATTATAGGAAAAAGTATTTATCAAAGAAAATGGAGTATGCTGATTTAGATTGACACCTTGAGAGATTTAGCTGGCATTAGTGCAGGGACAGTAACTTGGTATGCATAAGTAGCATAGGAACAGCTGCTCACAAAGATCTCACTGTAAACTCTTTGTTTGGAATGAGAGTTTAAAAACTGACTACAGTTTGCTTTGGATTAGGGATATAAATAGGAAAAAAAATACCAGGGAAGACACACACAGATGCAGAGGCTGCATTTCAATTTAAGTATCTCAGGAAAAATTATCTCAGCTAAGATGAGAGCAATTCTTATCCATCAGTAGTAACAGAAAGGAAACCCTGCCCTTCATTTCAGGCTCAGAGCAGCTCTGTCCTTCTCTACATTCCACTGGTAGGATCCTGTGACTGCCTTTGGTCATGGAGAAACACACAGGAAAGCTGATAATGGGGTTTACTAGCAGCAGCATGCTGTGCAATTCGGTCGGTGCAGTCTCTTAGGCTTTGATTCACTTCTTGAACAAGATTTCTGGCAATCCAAGAGTGAGAAATGCAGAACTGTCTCCATTTCCATCCTGCCATTAAACACCAGCAACTGCATCCCAGCTGAGGTGCTGATTAGAGTCAGAAATCCAACATTCGAGTGAGATGCAGTTGTCTGCATGATGGTGCTTGGTGCTGTGAGATTCAGCCATGGCTTCTGAAGGCATTTCTTGAAAATACATTGCTCATTTCCAGTTTATTAATGAAGTGAGGGACACATGCAAAATGGTACCGGTCATCTTCTGTGTAATGATTGCTGTGCTGCAGACAACACCATCAACAGTATATTAATGGTGAAATGTCTTAGGAGGCAAAGGAGAGCAAGGCGAGAGAGGAATAAGTGGAAACCCTGGTTATCCAGGCAAACCTGGGCTGCAAGGTATGTAACGTGGGCTGGGAAACCCAGAAATATTGTGCTGACCTTTCCCTTTCCTATTGGTGATGCCCCTTCATCTGTAAACCAATCCAATACTAATGTTTTGAATCTTTTTTTTTTCCCTCACACTTTGCTCTTTTCTTAGGTGAAGCTGGAGTAAAAGGCAATAAGGGCAACTATGGGTTCCCTGGCCTGAAAGGACAAAAGGGTTCCAAAGGAGACACTTGTGAGAATGGGACCAAAGGAGACAAGGGAGATAGGGGGGATGCTGGAAACCCAGGAGTGGATGGAGAACAGGGTGATAAAGGTGAAAAGGGAGACATAGGGGAGAAGGGCTACTGCGGGGAGCCAGGGGGAAAAGGTGCAAAGGGAGAAAGAGGGGAAGGGGGCATGAAAGGAGAAAAAGGGAGCAAAGGGGAGATGGGGGTTGAAGGTATTTCAGGGGCAGATGGAAAACAAGGAGAAAAGGGTGAGCAAGGAAGTAAGGGTGAAAAAGGGGACCTTGGACCTGCTGGCGTGACAGGACCTTCTGGGCCCAAGGGGGTTGCTGGCAGCAAAGGGGGCCGAGGGGCTCCAGGAAAGAAAGGCTCCCGTGGGGCGAAGGGTGCCCGAGGGGATACTGCAAAGCTCCTGCGATCAGCATTCAGCGCTGGCATGTCCAAGCCCTTCCCTCCACCCAACGTCCCCATTAGATTTGACAAGATCTTGTACAATGACCAAGAAGATTACAACCCTTCCACCGGAAGATTCAACTGCAGTGTGCCTGGCACGTACGTCTTTGCCTACCACTTGACAGTGAGAGGGCGCCCAGCCCGCGTCAGCCTCGTTGCCCGCAGCAAGAAGGTGGCCAAAGCCCGTGAGACACTCTATGGCCAGGAGATTGACCAGGCATCCTTCCTGACCATCCTGAAGCTCAGTGCAGGTGACCAGGTGTGGCTGGAGGTTGCACGGGACTGGAACGGGGTCTACGTCAGTGCTGAGGATGACAGTGTCTTTACAGGGTTTCTTCTGTACCCAGATGTTTTTGAGACACTGCTATAGATTTAAAAGTCAAAGATGTTACTGAGAAACGTGCTTTCCCCTCTGTTTGTGAGAGGAGAAATGAGCTTCAGTTTAGCACGTTGGTTTAGTTGGTAGGTTTTGTGATCTTTCAACAAAAACGTTTATACTTGCAATGTATGGATTAGTTTTAAATAGCAGCCCCAAGAAGTGGCACGTCCTTTGTGCAGGTGGATGATGGCTAAGAGAAACTGTTGTCCAAACACCAGCACAACCATCATGGGGAGCAGATTTCACATCATAGACCTCAGGTTTGTAATTAGCCTATTCAAATTGTGTAATGAAACTCATTGTCCAACTGCAATTTTAATCAGACCAGCTTCTGTAATCCTTGCATGGTCAAAACACCTCTGGAAATCAGTACTGGAAATCACTGGTTTTGGTAAAGATTGCAGAGTTTGATTTATAGAGCTTAATCAGATGTGAACATAAGCAGTAGGTTTCTTGAAATCACATGAAAAGATTTAAAGTTATTTTATCATTGAATCAGTATTATCTAGTGCTCTAGACTTCTTCATGAGTTATATGAAGGTTTGCCTGAAGGAGTAGTAGAGCTATTTGATCAGAGTGAAAAAACCTCACTATTGTCCTTAGGCAAAGATATAGCTAAACTGTCAAAAGTAACTGAGATGCATAATCCACCTTATTAGTCTACTCAGAACCCCCCCATTTCCAAGCTGCTGCTGATTCAGCCGTTGCTGCAGGGTGGAGGGGGAGGCAGGCAGGCTTTGGCACTGTCCCCAGGCCTAAGGTATTGTGACAGCCCAGGGGAAGTGTGGGCACATTTTAGAAAAGCTGGCTTGCTAAAATGGAACTGAATCTTGTGAAATAAAAATATGACATTAAATAATCTCTGGATGTCAGATTGGATACGTTTCCTTATTAATGTACCTCCTGTCATTGTAGTAACTTTACACCACCTTTAGCATATTAGCTATGGCACAAAAAATTGTTCCAATCAATCTGTTTTTAGGAAATAAAACTGAAGTCCCATAGTTAGCCTTCAGTGGCACTGGGATTTACTTGGCTTCTCAGGCAGTCACAAGCCTGGGACATTTCCCAGTTTTTGGCGATTGCTGGGTCTGACTCCAACATGGACAGGGTGGATTAGGCTGCCATTCTCATTGGTCTTACTTTTCTTGCTTAAATTGCCATGGTGCTTTCCATACCATATTTAAATAGCATCATAAATCATGTCCCCATCTCTAATGTCTTCTTTTTACATGGCACCAAGATGAAGTGTTCTTGAGTCTTCTTTTATCCAGTGGGAAAATGAACAGCAGAGAACTGCTGTTAAATTTTAAGATAAAAACAACACAATTTTAAAAGGCTGGTCCTATCTATCTGGTAAATGTAAAGAGCCCTTCAACTTGCCAGCTCTGCAGCCCTCTTTCAATATCAGCAATTTAAATGTAAGATGTACTGGCTTTGTCAAAAAGTTGGTACTTAATTTGATGCTTAATCTGAGTTAGTTCCTATGTAGTTCAAATCAAGAGTACTAAGTATATAAAAGATGCAGATTTCATTTTATGAATTCTCTGGCAGCTGTTAAATATTGAGGAAAACCAAGTAGTTGTAATAATAATTTTAGATTGCTGCTGTCACAACACCCTCAATTCTTTTGTTGTGCTTTCATGCTGCTTCCCATACGGCCTCTGTAACAGATGGTGGTATATAGACATCAGACTAGCAATTTTCTCTTCTCCTGCTGAAGTTTCTTACACTTTTAGCACAAATAACCTCTACAAAAGAAAGACTGAAAAATTCAGGGTCTCCCAAGAATCTGCTCATATCTAGTCCTCTCCATAAATCAACTGTTTGGTCCTCCAGAGAAAAGCAGGGCTGGCAACACCATACAACTAGAAGAGCACCTGCTTCTTTCAAAAAAGCTGCATAAAATACACCTGTGGAAGGGGGAGCCAGCTTAGGAGATTTTGAGCTGCTTAAATCCTGTCAAGGTGCTCTAATAGCAGGTTAACAGGAGCGGCTGGAGACACCTTAAGCTGTGCAAGGTCTGAACTCCAGATCCTGGGGAAGAATGTGGGATGCTTGTAAGACAATCTAAGCAATTTCTAACCCCCCCCCCCCAAAGTACATGGGAGGGCTGTGATGGTAGTTTGTGCTGGTACCTGTGCTAAGGACTTATTTTATCATTAACCAAATACTAGTGGAAGGGATTTCTGCCTGAAACCCTGACTGGGAAGGCAAAAAGCATGCATACAAGCTACTGAAATAACACACAGCTCTTTCATACTAATAAATTTCTCAGGGTCTATAGCTGTGCCAGTGGTACTTTTAGTTTAATTTAAAGTGTTGATATTTATTTTGAAAACAGGGGTTTTTATAATTTAATTAAAATACATTAAGCAAATATCTTGCAAAGTTGAGTATGTTAAGCACAGTGAGGGGCAGTTTGGATAAATATGGGTCTTTGTAGAGAGGGAGTTCTCTTTATCTAATATCAAATTGAATTAACAAGAATGCCTGGAAGATATTGATTCTCTACATCACTATTTTTTCTACTTTGGTATCTTGGTCAAACCATGTGTTGTGTGTTAACCAAATACCTTTAATCAGAATAGTCCACAGCTGGGCTCAAAAATTGCCTCAAATCAGCTGAAATTTTCAATTCAAAAAAATGTACACACCTCCTCCTTTTACACACAGAGACTCAGGTGGTCTGATGCTTCAGTAGGCTTTTTCTGCCTTTTAAAGGCCATGTGAAGTCTCTCTGCTCAAAGGGTTTCTGAGCTTTAAACACAGCAGATGTTCAGAATGGGGTGAAATGAAGAAGGGGGAACAGAGCTGCTGACCAGCTGGGTACCTCTGCTTGCTGGGGCCTAGGCTTTACCCTTTTCTGCCAGCTTCCAGGTAGCCTCCCCAAAACCATCTGCCTAGAAGACATCAATCCAAGCCATTTTCCATTTTAAAACATCTTTTATTTATTATCTTTTTTCCCCTATAGCATTTGTAATCTCACTTCTGTGGGGCACTTTGGTGAAGTGTTCTGTTACAGCAACCTTCAACAGAAACAAACTGCTCTATGGCAAATTTTGAAATATTAGAAAAATCTCTTATTTTTTTATGGTTTTCCTCATTTTTCATTCCCTGTCAGAACAACAGTGAATGAACTGATTGAGGATGTGCCTTGTCTCATTAAGTAGCACTGCTAAAAATGCCAAAATATTTGTTCCATTTCACTTGTGCTTCTACTTAGCACAGATTTATTTTGTAACACTAAGTGTCTCCTATCTGTGTTGCAATGGAGCAATTTGACACTGGTATAAAAGAAAATAAATGCTCAGTGTACTAATCAGAAGAGCAGCTGTTTTCAATAACTAAGAAAAATTATTCCAAGCTGACATAAGGCCATAAAAAGCAGCTGCTTCTTTAATTAGGATGTGTAAGGCTAAATACGCAGGAGGATTTGGGTGCCTTGCTAGCAAAAATGTACTGAAGCTCTGCGTTAGGCAGCTTAGTCCTCTATGTAAAACCAGCGGAGATCAAGGGATATCAGATGTTTGGCTCCTGAGCAGTCACGACTCCTTGCTGCAACCACTCTTTCTAACCTCAGAAAACAGTATGCTAATAGGGAGGAAAATAATTCTTGATACTTTAATAAGGCTCCTGATACAGCATTGCTTTATGCCATTGCTTTCATCTCAGTGTAAACAAAGTACCTGGAGTGGTGTCAGAGCAGCGTTGAATCACTCTCACCTGGCACAAATCATGCTGCAATCATCTCTAATGAGATTACAAAGTTATTCTGATTTCCAGAGAAAATCACCAGTCTTCTGGTATTTTTCATGTCTTTTCATCCCTATCTCAGATGTTGCACCAATACCATAATATCAGCATTTACTTTTACTAAGAGGGTGGTGAGGCCCTGGCACAGGTTGCCCAGAGAAGCTACGGTTGCCCCATCCCTGGAAGTGTTCAAGGCCAGGCTGGATGGGGCTTTGGGCAACCTGGTCTAGTGGAAAGTGCCCCTGCCCATGGCAGAGGAGGTTGGAATGATCTTTAAGGTCCTTTCCAACCTGAACCATTCTAAGATTTTCACAATTTTGTTGGTGGGGCTCTGGTTTTCACTCAGCATAACATAAGGTCCTTTGGTCTCCCTGTGCTTCTTACTTTTGTTCTCTAGCTTTCCAGATGCCTGTGCTCCTAACAGCTACCACTTGCTTTCAGGCATCTCGTCTTGCTCACCAGCTGAGCTGAGTTTGCCCCTGAATGAAGCCCACCTGCAAAGCCTGAGGGCTGCTCTGTTGGTTAATAAAAGGGGTAATATCCCAGTAGCTGAGAATGCTGTGTCTCTTTGGAAGTAGGGAGTCTGCCTGGTGGCTTTGGGTGGTGGAAGGCAGATGTCCTTGGTGAAGTCTTTCTCCTGGATTCACGTGCTGTATCTGAGGCAGCAGTCGGGTAAGTGAGTGCTTGCTGTTCAACTGCTTTGGTTGAAAATGGATGTGTTTTAGTGAAGGCACGCTGACTTCAAGGTAGAAATTCATAACAAGTTTGAAAACACAATATAATAATTGAAATTGAGGTATTTCAGCTGAAATATGTCTTGTTTTTTCAGAGGTCTGTAACTTTGTTTACAACTTGGCTGCAGAAAGACTTTCTCCCTTGAAAGGAGAAAAAACACCTTTTGATGTGAATTAAAATGGATTATAGTGCAATCACTGCCAGTTACCTGGTATGCTTGTAAAATGCTGGAGCTTCTTAATAGGGGATATTTATCAAGCAGTGTGTAGGCTGGTATTGTTTTCTAGATATAGCCACCATTATTTATTCACAGTAAGAACTCTGTCACAGTTTTATATGCCCTGTCTACAAAGCTGTACCTCTAAGGCTGGAGTTTCAGAAATATTATTTGAAATAGTTTCAGAATGGCAGAGTACTGCACCACACAATGATTTAATTTCAAAATGAAAAGGGTTTGATCTTCATGATGTTGCAAGGTCTCTTTTAACAACAGCTGTAGTCTTCTACAGAGGTACCTAAACTTTGATATATATGTTAAAAGTCCCCAAATGATTTTTTTCTGGGGTAAATTTGAAATCACTTTGTGCATTTTTAATGGCTTCTTTGAATTTCTTTCTTTCTTTCTTTTTTTTTTTTTTTTTAAAAAAAAAAGAATATTTAATTGGGGATTTTCTATCTTAATGAAAAAGCTTTCTGGGTGTAGTTCCATTTGCTGCAGCCAGGACTTTCCTATTTTGTTGTAGGTGGAAGGAAAATGCACTGGCTTTGCTTTAACTAATCTTTCTCAGTTTAGGCTTTGTTTCTCAACCTCCAATCCAATTTGTTTCATGGTTGAGACTCTGCAGATTTTGGCTCAAATTAGAAAAAAAAAAAAAAGTAATCCTAGAATAGAGATCTCTGAAGTTTTTCATGAAACAGGTATTTGTGTGAGTGAGGTACCAAGTTAATGTCTGATAGTTACATTAGAGCCCATCAAATTAGGCAAAAAAATGAATGTTGTTTGAGAGAATAAACTCATAAATAACTTCATTTTCTGGTATTTGGTCAAAAAGCTCCATGCAGCTGGTTCCACAGAACTCAAATCCTGTTTATGGTTAATGGATTTAAATAACTCCTCCCTCCCCCCCCCAAAAAAAAAAAAACCCAAACCAAAACCAGCAAAAACTGGGGGGAGGACACAGGATGTTTTTGTTCATCTAAGCCTTAAATGCTTGTTTCTGGGTGTGCACCTTTATGCTTGCATGTGCCAATGCACGCAGGTATTTTGATGTCTGTATATTTACTGTGGGATCACGCATGGTAGAAAGGCACTGCTTTTACTACTTATGTTCAGGGTATCTAAATGGTGATTGAACCTCCTGTAGACACAGCCTGACCTCTGTAAACCCCTTGGCTGTCCTGTCATGAATGTTGGTGGCTGTGGCTAGTAGAAATCACAGTGCAAATCCTGGGATTGCCTGTTCAATTCTTCATCATGACAAGTGCAGTTATTAATATTAAATATATTTCTCATGTAAACCGGAAAAAATTAAGTCTGATCTAAAGGTGCAAAGGTAATGGGAGAGGAAGAGAACAGGAAAAGAGGCTAGAATGTCTGATTTTAAACATATATGCAGCATTTTTCTAAAAATATGCCAGTTCTGTCTTAATTGCAGTAAAGAAAGTAGTGATCTGGGTTCCCCACTGATGTGTTTGACTGAATTCAATGAGGTTACTGAGACTTATATCCCTGTTGAGTCTGGACCTGTGTGTTTATGAAAAGAGCAGATAAGAGGAGCAGTGAGATTTTGGGGAACCTATGGTTTGGTTCTGCTTGAAGTCAATGAAGCTAATGAATATGGTTACAAACTACAGCATGTAGAGTTTAAGGGAACATGGTGAATAGAGCTGGGGTTTTTTGGGTTGTTTTTTGGGTTTTTTTGTGTTTTTTTTGTTGTTGTGTGTTCTGTTTTTGTGTTTGTGTTTTTTTTTTTTCTTTTTTTTTTTTTTTAAACATGTTTAGATTGCAGTCGTGTCCTAGTAAAGTGATGCAGGGAAGCTTGTTAGGGGAAAAAATTGGAGTGATGAGCAGCACTAAGAAGAGCTGAGCACCAAATCCCTGTTGCACCTCAAGGGCAATTGAGGCAAGGGAAGACTTGTTCCTTCCAATGTTCTTGCTGTTGATAGAAATAATTTGTAGGAACAAAATTGGTACAGGAGTATTTACAAGGAAGAGTGTAGTATTATCTGAAGAAATTACAGATCAGGTTTTGGGTATCTGCAGTGTACATATATACATTTATAACAGGGACTAAAAATATTATTTACTTTTTTCTCGTTGCTGGTCCTTGGCCGCTTCCTGTGTCCTCATCCTTGTTGTATGTGTAACAACCAAGTACATCTCTATCAGTGCTACACAGCATGACCAAAATATTTTTGTAATCTGTAATTGTGTTTCCCTTCCTCTCCCTGTCTCTTTTTCCAGGTTGGTCTTTTGGAGAAGGTTTTTGTCAGCAGTACTGTGTTCTTATAACAGTTCAGAGCTTCCAGAAATGTGTTTTGCAGTGAATTATTTTACTTGTCAAGGCACAACTTCAGAGAAGAACTCTAATTCTTGCTCTGCATAATTCAGTACAGGGCTGGGGCCTTTTTTTCATTTGCATGCTGTGTGTGAGAGCAGCTCGGCAAGCCCTCAGCTGCTGCTGCTTCTATGGGGGAACCAAATCTTTCTTCCCCCACTAGTGCTGCTGAAAAGCCTGGGTTAATTTGGATGAAAATGAAAGATTTTCTCCCTAAAGATCATTGCTCCTTACTCAAGATTGCAGTAGAGCAGAAGGGGGTAAGATATAGCTTGGAAACGTATGGTCAGTTTTGATTCCTGTTTTTTTTTTCTGGTGGATGTGGTGTGAAACAGATGATTCATTTTCTTTTTGGCAGCCCCTCTGAGATAATAGAAATGCTTGACTCCCATTCCTGCTCCAAGGAGCTTTCAGTTCAAGTGTGTGTTGGAAGACAGAGCATCTAAAGTGAGGTTTTTAATTTTTTTTATTTTTTGCATAGGGGCTGATGTGTGTGGTCTCTTAGCCCAGTTCTGTCTTTTTTTGAGAAGCCAGGCAGATGTCTGGGAGAGTAGATAATCAGACAAAGCTGCTTTTTCTTTCTCTTATGCTCTTCTGTTAAGAGATCAATGTAAACGTGTCTCTTCTGGACAGTGTAACACTTAAATGCTTCTCTCTTAGAAAGAGCCACAAGGCAATGGAGAAATTGCTGGTGTGCCTTTTGGCCCTGGAAAAGGGAACATATATTCTTGCTTTATTGTTAAACTGTCTCCATAGTTATTTCTTGCCTGCCTTTATCTATCTCTGTGCTTCTTCTTTCTATACCTGAAACCTAAGCCTATTGCTCCCTTATGACAAATCAATAATTGGTAAGTAAAAATTACATCTGTGGAGTACTGTGCTGAGTCACCAAGGGCTGGAATACTGAAGCTTGCTATGAAGGTGAAGTCATAAAACAAGCACTGTGTTTTATTTTAGTTGGATTGTGATTCAAATGAGTAATACTCTATGGTGCTTGTGTAATATTATTCTGACATTTCTAGTTATCTAAGTAAACTGTCATTGCTCCATAAGAATTTATTAAGCTATAGGGTATTCATAAATATGTGGCTAGCTTAATACGATTGTTCATCAGTTTGGTATTGAAAGGGCACCAACCTAGTCAATAAGGATATCTGTCTCAGTGTCTCTTTAATTTTAAAGAGTTGATAAAATGTCAGGATAATACAATCACTTTGTAAGCTAAATTGTTATTTTTTCACTTTGATTCTTGCCCTTTTTCTTTAGGTATTCAGCTACATAACACAGACCAGTAAATTGACTTTAAAGGTGTAATATTGGGGTTATGGAAGATACCTTTATGAACACAAATTATAATAATTTAGATTCAAAGCAGTTATGACCCTGGAGAACACATCTTGCTGGATGAAACTGTTATCAGCCTGTTCAGAATGTTTTCTTTTTAAGTGAAGCAGCTTGGAGACATGGAAAGTACAGCTGAAACTGCATGAGATTTTGAGAATGGGAAGAAGTAGTGACATAAACTTTACAAGTTCCCAAGTCCTTAGTAAACTTTTTGGTATCAAAATAAAATGCCTTGTTAAGCCAGAAGTCATCTTAAAGCTTTAAGTATCTCCATGGCATGTAAATCACAGCTTTTCAAAGTCAACATTACTGAACTTTAGCTGACAGTGACTACTCCGAGTGTTTGTTCTGGGATCAGTTACAACAGTCAAAGATGGTGGTGGTTTTCCCCTCTCAAGATCCCCAAAATAAAATAATGAAATAATCAGGGATTCATCAGCTTCTAAAATGAGCATGTTCAGTATTTATAACACATGGATGTTCAGCGTTACTGCCTGCTTGCATAGGAACCTGGACTGAACTTCAGCAAGTCATGTGAGTGAACTGTTGAGAAACCTTGTGCTCCCATTACTGCCTTGCTCAGGAGGTACCTTGATCGCCACAGACATGAGCGTATGTTAGAGCATCTTACAGAGGTGTTTGCTCTTGGTGTTTGGGAAGGTCTCTGCAGGGGCTGGTGAGCTCTGGTAGAGCCACACATGCTGCATGGAAGAGAGGACAAAACTGACCCTCCTTCAACCAGCTTTTTTACCTTCTGCTGGAGCATTATTTTTAAATTAAGCAATTCTGCTGGCTGTTCCACAGCTTATTTTCTTACCTATTTCACATGTGCCAATGTGATCTTCAGCCGCTTTGCCATAAAACGTGGATTGAAGGGCTCTGAAGTATGTGATGAAAGCTGACATTTCTCAAATTGCATAGCTGCTCTGCTTCTGAAAGCTGATGAGCAGGATGGCAGCACAGGGCTCCCTTTAGCTTTGCCTGTTTCCCTGTAGTGAGAAGAGAATGAGAAATGCCTATCCAACAGATGCAGTCAGTGTTGGGGCTAGTTCAGATTGAGCAAATGCCACAGATAAAAGCTTTTTATGGACTCCTCTGTAGTTTGTTACGATTACTTGGGAGGACCTAATTACACAAGAAAGCTCAATTCAAATGCTTCTTTTCTGTTTTTTTTGTTTTTTTTTTTTTTTTTTTTTTTTTTTTTTTTTTTTTTTTTTGTCTAATAAAGCCCCACTGCCTTTATAGCTTTTGGAAGTGGTCTGAACAGCTCAGGAAGTTTGCGGTCTGACCATGACCACCACAGATCCCAGTGGTCTAGATGTCATAAGAACCTGTGATTCTTCCAGCATACAATTACCTGCTCTAAACAATAGATTAAGCTGTCCCACAAGTGCAGCTGCAGGTAGCTCCTAGTGGCATGTTCCTCTGCTTTCCCATAGAAAGTGTAATTAACATAGCTGCAAATGAGCTTTTTCAGCAGTTTTCCCTGCTGTCCCATAAAATGTGAAAAATATGGGTCAGTGCTTTTATTAGACCCTAAGAGTGTGCACAGCTCTATCGGTTCCTCGTGCTTAGCAAGAAGTCCTCTACTCTTCCATTAAAATGTAAATTGGAGGAGAAAATGTCTTCAGGCTGGTGGGTTTCTAACTTAGCTCTTCTGGTGCTGCGTGAGAAGTTAATGGGAAAATGTGATTTTTTCACAATCTCCCTCGTGCTGAAAGACTTGTCTGTTTTGAGGCTGATATTTAATTAGTTCTGCTTCTCCTGGGTAATAAATGGGGAGAAGGGAGTTGATGCATATGTTACTTAACTTCTGCCTGTAATTATGACTAGAGGGAAAGCCTGAGCAACTATTAATTTGCTAACAGTTTTGATGTGGCTGATACAGCTGTAACTGGAGGTTCCTACCTCTGCAGTGCTAAATATAAATGAAAGGTGGACAGGAAGATCTCAGCTACATAAGCAAACTGTACTTTTAGACTGCTCTGTTCTTGAACCAACAGCCTTTAGTAAGGTAAGGGGTGTAACCGAGTGCTAGAGCTTCTTACCAAGTGCAAGAAACGGGGAGTGCTTTTGTAGACTCTTGGTGATGAGAGTTTCAAGTGTTTCTGCTCAAACTATTCACATTTAAAATCCATTTCCTTGAGCTAAACTTAAATAACTGTAATGATACATGTCTTTGAACTGCAAAATATTTGGCTTTGAGTCATGATGCTTGGTCTGGAAGCAATTTCAGGACTGAAATATTTCTAACGTTTTAGTGCTCCTATTCTTTGGCTGTTTTGTAATATCCCTGCTCCTGCAATCCCCATTCCAGAGCAGTTCCATAGCATCAAGAGGGAATAAAGTACTAATGGAGGCAGGCTGAATTGTCAGGATTTTTCTGCCTGTATTTGGTACTGTCCTGGGTTCAGCAGTAGCAGTCATTTTTAATCTTGCTTAGTAGCTGGTGCAGTGCTGTGGTTTTGACTTTCGGCCTAAGAACAGCACTGATAACACTGACGTTTTCAGTTGTGGCTTAGTAATGTTTAGTCTGATCAAGGACTTTCTGAGCCTCATGCTCTGCCAGGGAGGAGGAGAAGCCGGAAGGAAGCAGAGATAGGACACCTGCTCCAAATTAGCCAAAGAGGTATTCCATACCACAGCACGTCATGCCCAGGATGTAGAACTGGGGACAGTTACCTGGAAGGGCTAGTTCACTGCCAGGGGTCGGGCTGGGGTGTCGGTCAATGGGGTGGTGAGCTGTTGTATTCTCTCCCTTTGTTATTTCTTTTATCATTATTATTATTGGTGGTAGCTGTAGTGATTTGTGTTATACCTTAGTTACTAAACTGTTCTTATCTCAACCC
>JANHGB010013721.1:13615-50933 GCA_026283785.1 Coracopsis vasa | reverse complement strand
CATCAATAGCTACACATGTGCATCTGTACATCAATACCTACACGTGTGTATCTGTACATCAATACCTACACGTGTGCATCTGTACATCAATACCTACACGTGTGTATCTGTACATCAATACCTACACATGTGTATCTGTACATCAATACCTACACGTGTGTATCTGTACATCAATACCTACACATGTGTATCTGTACATCAATACCTACACATGTGTGCACACACACACATGTGCACTGCTGCAGGACAAGTCCTACTGAGTCAATGCAGAACCACCACTAGCATCAGGTCAGCGCTTCTGCAAAGCCCAAACCACGGGCTAAGCACGTCTGTAACTGAGATGAATCAGCACAGATCTGATTCTTTTCCCACCACCAAGGCTCTAAAGCGCCTCTTTATGCTCATTTACAACAAACTGAAGAGACAAATTACAGCTCCTAGGAAAAACACACATGCTTGTTTAAAGACATGGCAATCGCCTCCTCCTGCTGACAGCAGTACCAAGCGCTGGAGTGATACCACTACCCTCGAACTTACCCTTGCACGAGTCCTCTCCGAGTGCTGAAGCTGACAGGTTGTTTAAAATCACTGCCCGTGGATTACATTCAAAGGCAGCTTTAAAATAGTTCCCAATTATCTTTGCTTCCACTCCACTGGACACTGTTAATCAAGAGCTATTTCCCAAACACGCTGTATTGTAGCAGTGCAACACTCGACAGGAGATGCACCAATTGGGTTGGACACCTTCCAGCTCAAGCTGTCAGATGACCAAGCTGTTCTCATTCGTAGAATAAGGTGCTCTTTATGGGCAGGGAACTTATAGTTCTTCCTTAATTTAAGCCAAAGCCAATGCATTGCTGTGGGAAAATCGAGCTGCTGGGGTTCACTTTGCATTTTGATGCCCATTCACTACTAGTGATAGAGGTAAGACTTGTCTTCATTTACTCCTGTTTCATTTCAGAGGGTGTTATTCCTCATGCTGCACATAAAGACCTGGCCTGTCCTCTGCCCATGACAACCTGCAGCACTCAACCCCTTCCTGAGAGCACAGTAGGAGCAAATTGGAAGCAACGCTGCAGCTCCAAAGCCTTGGAATCCCATTCCAAGTCTTGTTTGCAGAGATTTCACACTTCTGGTTTTCCTTTCCTTTGCATTCCTCTTTTTTACATCCAAAGCTCGGTATGGGGGAAAAACACAAACACAACACAAAGCAAACCTCAGGGCTTCAGAGTTATCTGAAAGCATCCCAAAGAGAGTGCAAAAATCAGAACAGCTTCTAAAGAAGATATGAACTATTCCAAATGTCCCTAAAAAGTGACCCTTTTCTTTGGAATGTTTCTGAGCTTCAGAACCCTTTTCATGACCTCCCTGATTTAGAGCTGGTGAAACACATGAGGTTAGCCATGCTTCAGGGTTCAGAAGGTTCACCTTAAAAACCATTGGGAAATCCTTTGAACAAAAGCATCACCCTACACAGCTTACATGAGAGTTGTTATCCATGTGTAGGGATTGCATATAAATGAATAGATCCAAAGTATTCATTAAGATCATTTCAGTCAAAGCGGCACAAGATTCGTTTACTCCAAGATGTTCTAAGAATGAATCCCTTGGAAAACAGTTTATTTTCTAAGCCTCCAAATTGCTTTTACCAAAATAATAATCTTTAAACTTCATCTTCCCTCAAAAGCTTGGAAAATTGATATTATTCATTTCAAGAGTGAAATGAATACTTAACTTTCCCTTTTTAACAAGCAAAAGTAGTAATACTTTGTAGTTAGCTATCCCATCAAACATCCAAATCGGATGCAAACAGGTCCAAGACACCAACCACACTCCTAGACCTGGCTTCTCCCAGTGCCCACCTTTCCCTCCATAGCCCTGTGTATTATCCAGATGACCAAAGTGGGTGCTGAGATCTGCAGTTCCCCAAAGGGAATAGCCCCTCCTGGTCCTGCAGCTCGTGAACTGTTCCAATCTGGAGTGGTTACTCACTTTTACAACCCGGGTGCTGGACGCCCTATTCCCGTAGGGAGCGGAGCCGGGAACAGGGTGGGAGATGGGGACGGAGATGGAGATGGGAATGGAGACGGAAGGTGGCGATGTGGGACAGCGATGGAAGTGGGGATAGGGCTGGAGGTGGGAATAAGGGGCAGGGTTAGGGATGGGGACACGGTTTAGGGGTGTGGAACAGGGACAGGGATCGGATCACAGAGGGAATAAGGGACAGGGATGGGGACAGAGCTGGAGATTGGGATAGGGACAGGGAATGGCGACAGGGTTGGGACTGGGGATGTGGAACAGAGAGAGATGGGCTGGGGACAGGGATGGCAAGAGAGCGATGTGGGATAGGGATGGAAGTAGGGATAGGGCTGGAGATGGGAATAAGGGACAAGGATAGATGAGAGGAGCAAGGATTGGGACAGGGATGGAAGTAGGGATAGGGCTGGAGATGGGAATAAGGGACAAGGATAGATGAGAGGAACAAGGGTTGGGACACGGATGGGGTTGGGGCTGGGAACAGGGACAGGGGTGGAGACAGTGGGTGACACCGGGAGTCACTCCAGAAAGTCCCCAGGGATGAGGGATGAGGATCCCTCGTGCCTCCCACCTCCACAGGGATGCAGTGGTGTGATGAGGGCAGTCCCTCTGCCCTCCATGGCCACTGCTCTTGTCCACCCCTCTTGTCCCCATCCCCTCGTGTCCCCATCTCCTCGTGTCCCCATCCCCAGGTGCGTGCAGGGCGGCACCACGGCCATTCCAGGTGCCTTTGGCTGTGGCAAAACCGTCATCTCCCAGTCCTTGTCCAAGTATTCCAACAGCGACGTCATTGTCTACGTGGGCTGTGGCGAGCGCGGCAATGAGATGTCTGAGGTCCTGCGGGACTTCCCCGAGGTGGGCATGGGGACGGCGGCACCACGGGGACGGTGACACCGTGGGGACCGGGATGCGGTGGTGACAATGGTACCACCGTCCTCAGCTCACCATGGAGGTGGATGGCAGGACAGAGACCATCATGAAGCGCACGACGCTGGTGGCCAACACCTCCAACATGCCGGTGGCTGCGCCAAAGCAATTAAATTCCCCAAATTCTATCAGTTCTTTCTCAGTGACCTTTTTTACACAAATTGCAAGAAGAAAAAATTACATGCAAAAATCTTGTAATATATTGGATCATTATGGTTCATTCTGAAGTGGGAACTCTGAATAAAGTTAATAATGAGAACATTATTTCTGTGATTGTTTTGGAACTGTAGCCTTATTTCACACTAAAGTTCTGATATAAGGTGATGATTTTATTTATTTGTTTGGGATAGGGACAGCTGTCAGGGAATTTAAGCTTACAAGAACTACATTACTGACTACAGTGTGCATTAGGAGCAGGCCTGAAGACATTTCAGCAGAGCAAGGGAGGAAAATGGCAGTTTAACAGCCTCTCAGTTCTTGATTGAAGGGAGTGCATACGGTACACAGGGAGAACTTAGAGACTGTTTGTGTTTGTGGGTTTGTGTTTGTTTGGTTTTTTTTTTTGGAAGAAACCACAAAACATTTATTCGTGTATTCATACTGCATATAATGAAAATAATTACATGTCCCTGCTTTGAGCAAGGTATGCAGGCTTGAAGCTTGGTCTTCTACAGGATCACTAACAGCCTGGTATGAGACCTAATGGCTGCTTCTGTAAGGTGAGTTATAACTCTGACCATATGTCATCTGAGACCTATGACCTTGTCCTCCTGCATCCAGCAAAAGATTTCCATGCATCAATATTTTCTAATTAAAAATGTTAGTCAGAAAGGAAATAACCACAGTACATTTTTTACACAGTGACCATTAGGCCATCAGTACAAATTAAAGGACTCCTGTTCTGGTTGAAAAGCCTTTGAAATGCTTCCAGGCAAGAGCTCCTGTTTGTCTCCTGATGCTACTCCCAGGAAACAGAAATTTCTGAAGGTAGGAATCTCATTTCTTAAAGAAATTAATTTCTAGGTCCCAGTTTGGCAAGAATAGAAAGATGCACGTGCTCCTACCTTTCTCCTAAGGTTAATGCATAAACTTATTCCTGAAAATGCAGATTAAGCAATTGTTCAAGAGCTGCTTGTTTGTTCAGGGACCAGAATCTGGTATGCTTCCTTAGGAAGCACCACTGTGGATAGGGAAGAAAGTTACGTTTACTTTTTGTCAAACAGTGAGCTATGACTTCTTTTCTGAAAAGTAGCTTCAAAAGAGGAGGTAAAATAAAAAATATGAAAGTGACAAGTATGTTTCTTAACTTTCTCCAACAAAAGGGCATGTAAGTTATATCTCCTTTATTCTGGCCAACAAGATAAGCTACAGGATAAACATATATGGAAAACAAGAGCTGAAGGAGGAACAAGAAAATAGAAAGATCAAGATCATCACCCATTTCCACCAAACTAATTTGTGCTTTTAAAGACATTGACAGTGTTTTGAACAAAGTTCTGCATGGTAAATGTGTTTTAGATAACTTTGGACATACTTACATCCTTAAAGCTTATTCCTGTTAACCTTTGGCAAGAAGAGGCAATAAAGACTCTGATCTAGCCAAGACATGTGCTAGACACAGTGATTCTTAGCCTTGTAAAAGTGGCAGCAGGATCAGAGAAAGAGTGTTACATGCACAGATAGCTTAACTTGCACTTTAATGCCTAAGGGGATTACATTTGATAGCCCTGTTCTTGGACATAGATAAATTCAAGTCTATTTATCTAAGTCTGTTTTACCTCAATTATAGGTACAAGGGTTAGTTAAGGAGACTCGTTGAGTCACCTAAGTATGTTTAAAGCATTATGGAGGATAGAAAATAATGATCAACCTGAAAGTAGAACTGCAGCTGTCAAAAAATTTGTTCTCATGTTCGTGCTCCTTGAAGTGATGCTAGTGGAAAGGTAAACTTATTTGGAAATTTTAGTGTTCCTATACAGTACCTGGCAGAAACAAATAAGATAATGAACAATAGAAGTCAAGTATAGAGAGAAGTTAAGATATTACATGAAAAAGCCTCAATGAAGTTAGAAGTACATTACTGATCTACAACAGCTACAGTCATGTAGGTCCTGGGTAAGGATGGAAAAATGTAATGGAAACCAATCCTAAATACTTTTGAGGGTGGTGGAAGGAGATAGGGATAACCCATTTCTGAGGAAGGCTAATTTTTTCATGATGACTAATTAATACAAATTGCGTTTTACATTTCTTATAAATCATGTTATGACTTGGGGCCTTTATATACAGTCTGTTTCCAAAAGAAATGAGGAGGCATTGCTCTGTGTTTTGCACAGTAATTAAAGAGGTGCTGTGCTGCTTCCATGCTGCAGTGGAAGAGCATGAAGTCATGGCGGCCTAGGGTTCCTGGTGCTCACCTGGACTGTCTTCTGGCTACCCATCTGCCCTAGAGCAGCAGAACATGCTGCCTTACAGAAGCATGACTTCTTTGGGTTTTGTTGTTTTATTGATCAAAAAGAAGCTGCAGTAAAGAATGTATTTCCTAAAAAGAGTAAATATTACACACCACCTCAATAGCAGGTTTTGCCTTTGCTTTTCAAATAGCACTGAAGTTGCCTCAGATTACAACAGCAGCTGAACTTTTCATTTTTTCTTCTATGTAAATTTGGAGATTTGTGTATCAAAGTTTCTCATCTTTTAGTTAAATGACCTAGGAAGATATGTTTCTCTGCTGGTTTTGCTTTACTGAAAGTATGCTCGTTTTGTATTTTCAGTGATGTACGGATGCCCTTCTATTACTTATAAAACTTATGCTGTAGCTTAGCCACTGGCAAATCTCAGAATTTCAGTTATTCACTTTGGATGAATATTTAAAACAGCAAATAAGATATTACTTGAATTCCAGAAAAGTTTTGGAAGATCCTACCTTCCTACAACATGCCATGGTGGTCATGGTGGTCAAAGCTTTCTGTCTACTCACAAAAATATTCCTCTCATGGAATGAGAGTGGAATTCTTCCTTGCCTGTGTGTTTGGTGGCCCAGCCTCTTGCCTCCTTGTATCTACTGTGTCAGCCAGAAGACATCAAGGGGAATATCTTACTCATTAAAACTTTTGGCTTCTATTTTTTTCTTCATTCTTGCAGCAGCAGAGGGTTATTGTTATGTTCTGTCCAGTCCTATAGCCAGTGCCTAGAGTTCTGGTGCTAACTTAGATCATATGGGCCATGTCTTTTTACACCACAAAAGAAACTGGCAAGGCACAACTTCTGTGGGCTGTCCCTTTGCCAAAGTGTGTATTTCTGAGGAAATCCTCACTAATCATTATGCAATAACCTGTTTGTCACTGGTAGTGTCAGTGATAGCCTCAACCTAGAATCTATAGCACTACAGCATTCAGTCAGCTCTTTCACTTGATCTTAAAAAGACTCAGTAAGAAAAAACTGCATGTATATACCAACTTTTCTGCCATCTCTATCACCAAGAGACCTATACCAATGCTATCAATCATTAAAGCATGCACTTTCCCCAGAGGCTACTTAGAGAAAATATTAAAGTTTCAACACTGTGGTTTGTAGAAGATTTGGGTCTATTATTTTACTGCTTTTCCCATCCATGACTGTAATGATTGTTTTTGCATCAATATGTTTTCAGTGTAAATGAACAATTATATTTCATGCCTCAGGCAGTTTAATTTCTCATTACCACATTAAATACACAAGGCTGTTTTTCTGCCTCAGTTCCACAACATCTGTCAGCACTTCTCTAAAAGTTTGTCGGCTTTGGCAGTTAGTGTGGTATCAGACTGAGTCACCATCAAGATATAATTTAGAATGTGGCTCTAGCATTCCTGATAACACTTGCAAAATTGAATAAGCTCTTGTGGTTTTGTTTTGGTTTAGTTTGGTTGGGGATTTGTTTGAGTTGTTTTTATTCTTTTTGTCCCAGAAGTTCCTTAAGAGAGCATACACGAGGTTTATGAAAAAAAATCTGTAAAGAGTTCCTACCTCAAGGAAAAAAAAGCATAATTAATAGTAGATAAA
Source organism: Coracopsis vasa (assembly GCA_026283785.1). Taxonomy (NCBI): domain Eukaryota; kingdom Metazoa; phylum Chordata; class Aves; order Psittaciformes; family Psittacidae; genus Coracopsis; species Coracopsis vasa. The sequence continues at coordinate 43,928 of JANHGB010013721.1, read as the reverse complement.
TAACAGTATAAGCAATGATTAAGGATCACCCCCTTACTTAGTATGAATCACTTCAGCTTTGTTGATATCAGTTAAACTTTGCTCATTTATCTCATCAAGAATTTGGTTTAAGTGATATATTAGAATTATCTGCTGTCATCCATCTCATTCTGTAAGATGAGTGGACTCCTCAGGACAGAAAGTCGGTTTTCAAGGAGCTGAGGTCTAATTGTAGAATCCATTTAATTCAATGTTTTCTTTAATGACTTACTATGTGAAGGTAGGATACATAAAAGTGCACATGTCCCTGGAGATGATACTATTCTAAAAACCTGAGGTAGTTATCTAATGATTCCAGTGTACAAAAGGAAAGTGGAGGATTTGATGTCTAAGTATCTGAATAGGGGACAAGAAGGCTCCAATTTCAGTCACAAGAGAAATGTGTGCAACTGCATGTATGTTTAGTGGAAATCCAAGGAATTAATTCACCTTTCATTCTGTGATTTCTACCTGCTCTTACCCTTTTTCATTTCTTTGCCAATGTACTTCTACATCAGTCCTTCCTCAGTTTGCGTTGTGCTTCTGTTTCTTCAAATCCTCCATTTCAAAGTCTGCCAAGTTTCCTTATGATCTTATATTCACGTACCCAACTTGTCACTGGAATCAATAAGAAAGTCTCCAAAATAAAAGAAAAACACAGAAAAACTGTGTCTGATACTTTTGTGGATATTATTTTCTTTCAAGAGATGAAATTAAATTAATTTAGTTCATTTCTGGAACAGCAGATGCCTGCCATTTGTGTGACCATCAATCCCTCAGTAGAGATCATTAACGAAAGCTTCTCTTGCCTTTGCATATTGTTAGTGTAAAACAATGACTGTGTAGGCATATGAGTCATTATTTCACAGATGCTACTGTGATGATTTTTCTTCTCTTAGATTTCTACAGTTAACTATTCTGTAAAATAAATCTTCAGTCTAAAGACTGTTAATAAAAAAATACTAGGCTGTTGGTTAAGATAAGGAATGTATGAATTAAATCAGTTCCACATGTTTCTCAGCTCCATTTAAATGGAACTGAAACACTTCTCAGCTTTGCTTCTTGGCAGGATGTAAATACCTGAACTGTTTGGGCTGTCCTCTGCCTCCAAATCCAATAAAGTGCACCCTTGCACTCTATATAAAGAAGAAACTTTACTCAAGGGACAGGTAGAAAGTTTCAGGGAGAGAACAGAAAAAATCAGAGGACACGGACTGTGACTCTCTTTGTTTTAAGCTCATAGCTGCACCAGTGCACCTGGACAGTCTTCCTCAGGAAAGTCATTAGCACCACTCCTGGACTGATTAAATTAAGCACCTCCTTCGCTACCTAAAATAAATGTATTTAGGGACTGAAGAGGTATGTAATTAGTGTCCTTCTCAATTCTTTGGCTTATGAAGGCTGCGAAGAGTTAAGGAAGGAAGTTTGTCCTTTGAAATTCTGAAATAGTTGGTTATTCACTTCTGGACTGTAGCTAAGACTGAAAAATCAACAGCGAGATCTATGCTTTCTGGTTAGGATCAAAGATCAATGTGCTTTGAAAGTCACAGAAGAGTTGCTTGATCAAACAGACTGCAACAATTTTTTATCCCATTTGATCAGGTGAGAGCGCAAAAATGGATCTTGGCATTTCTGGAACCATCTTATTTCCTTTAAATATTCCCAGCTGTTAGCTATTTGTTAGAGTGTCCACAAAAATATCAAACTTTAAGTTGAAAAAAGGAGCTATTTCCAGAAGAAAGACTGGAGATCCATGTATGTAAATATTCTTACTATAAAACAGATTTTTAAGGTTAGCAGTATTCATTCAGCCAGGAGCATTGCAAAGAGAATGAGTATCCAGTGACAACAACCAGTAAACCTGGCATTTGAAATGCTAGGCACACATAAAGAACTCACTTGAGAACAATCTTCATAGATAAATAGCCATAAAGTGAATGGTTCTGGCTAGTAAATAAATATGAAGACATTATGTTCACTATGAACAGATGAAGGCTTAAACTGTTTAAAAATGGCTCACTGTGGACTACTAGCCTAGTTCTCTGTAGAAATAAATGTTCTCATGAAGTTTGCAGCCCATGTTTGCAGACTGATGTGGTTTGGATAAAGCAGATGACAATAAAACATGCTAGAAACACAGGCAAATGATAAACCTTTCTGAATCTTGCCTATCCCTCCATGCTAGTCATTTTCCTTCAGTTACAGAAGTTTGTGATACTTTTTTACCTCCTGAAACTGTTTGCTACTCAGTCATGCAGCTTAATTGCTTCCAGTCCTTTCATATGGTACAAGCAGATGGCGTTGGATGCAAAGAAAATACCTGCTTGCATATGCCAGGGGCATTCTCCTAGCTCTCTGGATTGCCAGAAAATGAGGTGTTCACATCTACATCACTGCACTTCTCTGCAACTCCATTTTCATCCTCTAACATAGAGATGCTCCACTTTTGAGGAGATGTCTGTTAAGTATTTTCAAATAAGAAACGCACTATAACACTACTCTCTGCAATTTCCCATATTATTTCCATGGATGTGCTTGGAGACAAGGGGAAAAGGTGTGTGTCTATAGTAGCTCTGCTCCACGCCTTGGGTTTCGTGTGCCTTCTTCCTAACTAAGTGCCTTTTGAAGTGACCCTCTGAAATAAAACAATCTCTTTTACTTTGCAAATACAAGGTGAGAAATCTCATGATGTGTAAAACTTGGGATACAGTGAAGACCTCAGAACAACTGCTAAAAATCCTAATAGTTATATGCCCACATTAGTTTCATTGCCTTTGTATTGTAGCAGCATAGGAATGTGCCTTTGACAGATTGTTGTGTTAGAATGGTGCCCATGAAATAAAATCGTTCTCTGTCTATAGCTCAAGTAGTAATTAGTTACCATGAGTAATGTTCCTGCATTGAGATTATTATAGTAGTGTGTTGGTGATAGCCTCATTGTTCTCTATTAGATACAGCTGACTTACGACTTTACAGATAAATACAGATAAGGACTAAAAAGATATATTTGCTGTTCAGCTGCTTCAGGGAATTTAATACTGAATGGACTTCCTGGTATACCTTGTGTCATGCCTGTGAGAACAAGAAAACTGGACTCGGTATACCAGAAGGTGCCTTTTCCTGTTTGAGTTAATCTTTCCTCATCCTGGATGATCAGAGTTATCCACAGAATTCAACATAAGTTTTTCTAAGTCCCTTTTCTAATGGTACATTGTACAAGACTTCCCTGGAAAGGAATTGTCATAGGGTGCTTTTTTAAGGTATTTTGGAACTGAAAAGGCATAACATTGTTCTAAGTAAGGGAAAACACTCTAACCAGTGCATGGTATTGTCCTTCCTTTCTCTTTGTCATATGATAATAAAGCTTGAATAAAAGTAACAGATGCTGTACTTTTTACTCATATGACCTGAAGAATGGTTCCATGTAGATAAAAACATGAATGGTTTTGGGTAGTCTGAGACTAATATAAAAATAGTTAATACCAGCTGATAAATTTTTGCTGACTCATGCCTCATACATGAAAACATTAATGTCCCTACTTTGATTGTACAGCATAACAGATCATATATAGCCTACATTAATAATAAATCTTTCTAAGCACTTATGTAATTGCACCAGAAACTTAAATTTCTTGTTTATGTGAGATGTAAAGCACAGAGGAATGATTTGTATTTTTAAATGCCAGGACAGATACTGTTTTGTACAGGAGCTGAAATTGGATTCTGTATACATTTATAGTTTTGTCTAGTTGCTTATGCCACTATTGTCATCTACAGAAAAAATCCTTATCCTCCTTTTCTGGCTGAATACAGTCTGAGCTTGTGAGTGCTGTTCAGGTTTCAAGTATGCAGTCAACAGAACTGTTCTTATCCTTTCTACCCTGCCTCTTTGTAGTGTGGTTATAGCACATCTGGAAGAAACTGGGCATAAAACCAAGTATTTTTTTATATATATTCTTTTAACTGCCCTTTCACTGGTGTTCTGTCTTTTTATTGCAAACTACTCCTCTCTCTGCCCTCTAATCTGTGGGAGATAGATGGTACTGGTACTTTATATCATCTTCTTTGGTGTTTAGTTACACATTTTCCAATTGGACTGCTTCAAACTGCCAGTGTAGCACTTAGGTGCTCCAGGCTGCCAGCCATCATGTGGTTTGCCAGGCCAAAAGTGTGCCGCAAATAAGCAGCTTGTTGGCCAGAGGGTTATTCTCATTTACAGTGATACTTGGAATATTTTTCAAGGAAGCACAGGGTTGGCATCAGTAATAGGAGGTATAGTAGAAACATGTATCATATGCCTAGAATGCCACGGCAGAAGCAAAACAAGAACTGAAACAGTTACACTGGGAGGCAAAGTTTACTAAACACAACTATAGCAGAGTCCCTGCTTTCATATTTCTGCTGTGTGGAGGCTGGCAAAGTACATGCCAGTGTCCTAAGAGCTGAACTTACTGATCTATCTCCACGACACTGTTCTTCTACAGCTGAGAAGGGACAAGGAAGAGGAGACCCCAAGGAGTGAGATTTCCCCTGGGAGAATGGAGGTGGCTCATCAGAAGGCTCTCCCAGCAAACATCCTGGGAAGAATTAGCAGGACTTCTTCACACATGGGTTGTCAGGCACTCATAGAAGTGGGAATGGAGGGGTGAGAGTTTTAAGACAGGACACTATCCACACCATATTGGTTATTGTTACGACAGATGCCTATGTCCAAAGGCAAGACGGCCAATGAACTTCACAGGTATTTCATACTTCTCTGAGGTGTGCTGGGCTGCTCAAGGATTTATGTAGTGTTTCACTTTTCTTTTTCCATCTTCCTTACAGAACTCTTTGTTGGTTTGTGTCTTTCTTCTTTCAATTCCCCCTATGGTGTCCTTCGTGGGTTGTCCACACTGAAGCAGATTATGAAACTGAGGTCAGCAATAGAAGCTCTGTTTATGAATCTAATCCTGCCACCACTTTTTCAGGGAGAAGAAATGTTATATTTACTTTAGACTTTCAAGAAAGTTTTAATAAAATAAAGCTTTCAGCAGTAATCTTACTCTGATATGTTCCACTGTTTTTCTTGTGGGCTGACACCTGCAGTTCCAAGACAGCTGAGTTCATAAACAAAAAAGGAAGAATACAAAAATGATGCAGCTTGCCAGCTGTGGTCCTGCAATACAAAAATGAAGTGTGAGAAAACAAGTTCTTATTTTTCTTTCCTTCAAGGAAGAAAGATAATGAGAAGGATGTCTTTGCAGACATTTAGGGATCTCAAAGGTGGCCATTGTACCTGGGTCTTAAGCACATCTGAGTCAACGAGAGAGAAAAGAGCAGGAATGCATGCTACTGTTGTGAAAATACTAAAAAGGAGTATTGAGCTCAATGTGCTTCCCAGTGATGAAAAATAAACAGAAGAAAATGTGGGACAGGTTATTGCAACAAGAGGTGAAAAGAAAAGCAAGAAAAGAGAGCTGGGATGCTGTGCAGGTTCTGAATGGACCCCACTAACAGATGCTGTGTTGAGCCCAGCAGCTATGCAGACCCTTACATGCAGTGATTCACTTAAGAAGAGAAAGTCCTTTTGGCAACATAAACTCCTCTGCTTATATTTCGTTACACATATGGAGTTGCTTAAGCTTTTTGCTCCATCACACTCTGCAGAACACTTCTGGGACACGCAGACTGTCTGAGAGCTGAAATGATGAGTGTTTCTCAGGAGACAGACTCCTCAAAAACTTGCAAGAAAGAAAATGTTTATCTTGCTCCTGGCCCCCATGCACTTTCACCATGCGTGGGGTCCCAAAAAGAAGTTGGAAGGGGCAGAGATCCTGTATTCATCTGCTTTGAAATTGCTTGAAGACCTTGGGAACTGTTTGATTATTTCTAATGTGCATTTTCATTTTATTTATTGCCCTTTCTGTGATGCTGCACAATTCTTTGGCTGTTTAATAAGCATAAGCAGCCACCTCAGCTCACTTACACATGCATTTTTCTTCCCCAAACATAACTGAGTTTAACAAAGTTTTGTTTGGCATTCGCTGTTCTTATTGTGTCTATGTTTAGCATATATAGTTACTTGTAATGAAATAAATTACCACTACCATGCCAAAAGGTTTTATTGAAACATCAGAAAACAGTAATCAGTGTACGTAAGTCAATTAAATGGCAGTTCAAGAATGTAAACTAGCAGTCACTGAGGTTGCCAGTGAGATTTTATATAGTAAGGAAATCAGCCTGCAACAATGCCATCAATAAAATAATTCAGGCACAATAACCCTTACAAAGACCAGTGCCTCTTTCATCACAAGATGATGAACTTAAAAACCCCCACATACTACTGCAACCAGTTTAAAGCACTGCAGCATATTAGTACAATGTGTTCCACAATAAAGCAGAACCTACAGAGGAGAATAAGCTCTTGCATTTGACAGTAATCACCCATCAAATCACCACAACTGTCCAGGATCTGAGCACAGGACACATTTTGAATTTTCATTTCCAGTATTGAAAAGGCATTTGTGGTGCTGATAGGGAGGACATTAAGATGGATGTTTCTATCATTTACCCAAATTACCAAGAACATCCACAGGAGTCCAGAATTCAGCTCATTTGTTTGTGTTTAGTGTTATTCTCAGACTTCACATATAACACAGCAGCACATATCCATAAATGTGATGTTTGTAATAATTACATTAGCTCTGAAAGGTAGCTCCATCTTGCCTCCAGAATAAATGGTGGAATTCTTAAGAATGTAATTAAAGGATCCATAGGGCTTCATATCTTACATGCTCCTTAAACAATGTTGAAAAGAATGGCAAGTGCTCCCCTAAAACATGTTCATAACTATTTAGTTGGAGAAAAATGCTTGCCAAGTGATGTCCTGAGACTCCCAGCTTTATGATTTTTCCTAGTACTACCCAAACTGATAGATTGATCCTGTCTCTGGAATATCGCAGGTCCAGCACAGTCAAGGAGGCTTGTCCTTAGTGCTTATCAGCTTTGCTGGAAACAAGATTTGTGCATTAGATTAGATACTAGTTAAAACTTCACTATGAGAATGGTGAGACATTGGAATAGGTTGTCCAGAGAAGTTGTGGCTACCCCATCCCTGGCAGTGTTCAAGGCCAGGTTGGATGGGGCTTTGGGCAATCTGGTCTAGTGGAAGGTGTTCTCGCCCATGGCAGGGGGTTGTCACTAGGTGATCTTTAAGGTCTTTTCCAAGCTTAACCATTCTAATGATATGATATGATATGATATGATATGATATGATATGATATATGATGTAATATGATTCATAAGCTGTCAGTTGCCTAGAGCAGTCTGCAGTCTTCGCTCTATCAGCAGCTGTTTTCATACACATTTCTACATTTCATGTGCCACATCTGGCAGGTAAGTATCTTTCATAAAGGTGTCACAGGCCTGCAGCACACTAACCCATCATTTGGTATATGGAAATGAGACAGCCAGTCTCATTAGTGACAGTAGAGATATGAACTCACTCAGTTATGAAACTTAGAAAAAGCTGCATTACCATGAAAGTCTGGTTCCTCCTGAGGTAGTTGGAGTCATCTCATGTCTAACAAATTATCTGATCCCATGCTTTCTCTTTTTCCAGAAGTGGTGAACACTGGCCAGCAATAAGAAAATTCAACCTTTCTGCTAAATCTGTCTTTAAAATGTTTGAATAAGTAAAGAAACTATAGACTAGGCCAGGAGCATTGACACTGAGCCCTGTAAATCCTCTGTATTCCAGATGGAAAGATTTGTCTATCTGGAAGCACTTACTATTATTTGAGAAGAAAATGAAGAATATTCACAATATATGATTGTATCAAACCTACTTTTGCAAAAAGTGTTTATCTCACATCTATCTCTCTGACATCTTGCTCCTGAGCTGAAAACACTCTGTAACCATACAACAGCCAGTTCGTATTCTGTTCTTCCAGTTATATGAAATGCAGGACAAGGGATTTGAGCAGGATGAATTACCAGCATCTGGATGATCAATCCAACATCTGCCATCTAATTCATCTGGGTTAGATGATTTATTTTGTTTGTACTTCATTTGTGTTATACAACTTAAATGCCACTTTACTTCTTCTAAATATCTCATGCTGCACCTAGCCTCCATCTTGTTTAGGATGATAACTAACCAGATTACTCCTGTCAGTCTTTTAACAGATTAAAGCAAATCAAATCAGTCAAAAAAATAAAGGTTTCAGTGCCTTGCAGAATTCCTTTCTTTCATGAAAGCTCTACTTTCATTTTTCCAGAAGCATCTTCTTTTTCTTCAGAAGGTCTTGTCTCCCAGGGCTTCTCATACAGCAAGGCACAGATTTTGGCTCTGCCTAGCAGCACGGTGTAAGATTCTATTTTTTTTTCTTCTCTAGGTATATAAGTATTTTTAAATAATGTTTTGCTTACTAAAATCTTTATGAATATGGAGGCTTTTTGATAAATTCCCTTGATAGTAGCCTAAGATAGATATTTTAAAATAAAGATGGCTTGTAAAACATGGAATATTCATTTCACAAACTATTCCTTTTCTTCTATTGCAACTTGAAGGTGAGATTGGGAAGCAAAGAAGATGTGTCTGGAATAAAAAATTACTAATAAGATTATTTTCATCATAATCTAAATATTCCCATAATGCAGTAGCCCATTTGTGCACCTTTTCTCTGCAAGAAATTATTCTTTGGATTGCTTCTCTAATACTTTTGTGACATTTGTCTTTGATCTTCTATCTACAAATGCCATTTTCACATAAGTAACTTTCCAATCTTTTTTTGAATCTTATTAAAGAGTTGCCTTCCTTAACATCCTGGGACAGTGATTTCCATATGGATTATAGCTGTCTTTCTAATACATTTCTTGGAGAATGAGAATATTTTGCATTTATGAACATTTAGTGGACTTCTGTATATAACATTGAAGAGTTTTTAGAGTTCAAAAGGCAGTAACACTGTGTGCTTCACCAAGTTGACCTCTGTATACAGGCTGTTAACATCCATACACAGTGTTTTTCATCTTGCTTTCTCTCCAGTGCTGTACCAGCAATTTTTCTTCTGCTTTTAATCGTAATTCATTATTCTTGCAACATTCCCTATGAAGGCAAATGTCAACTGACAATTCTGTTGCTGCCAGTAAAACAGCCTCTTGAGTTGTGCAGTTTTTTCTGTTACTGATATTCCACTCCATCACACGTAACTGTTTACTCTTAATTACTCTGCCCTTAAATTGATATCATTTTGCTCATGATGTATCTTTCTGATTTCTGAAGAACAAATAAATAATACTATTTAATGTGAACATAGTTTTAACTCTTTCTTATACTTGTTTTTTTTCTTGAGTTTCCAGTAGCATTAGTGTTTTCTGCTGCACAAGTTTTATGTGGTATGAATTTTATTTAATGAAGCCCTAAGCAGCTGGTTTTGGCCATTACTCTGTATGCTGCAGTTTGCTAAGTTAAAAGTCATATAAAATTTCACATGACTTCTGGGATTGTCTTAAGGCCATCAAATAGAAAATGTTTATTATATCTTGCATCAGTACAATACTGTTGGCAAACAATAGTGTTGGCTATTCTGTTTGGGTTGATCGGAATGACGTTTATTCCATATACGGCAAAAAAGACATCATGTAAATACATTATCTCTTTGTGCAGATTTTTCTTCTCAATTTTATCTGCAAATGAGGAAATTTATGTTTTCTATAAAATCAAAAGCTTACCAATTGCAGCTGGAAGAATTTGGACTAGGCGTGATATACTTTCATTCACAGATAGAAAACACGGTACCCCACCCATTTCCTGAATATCTCTCTTCCTTATAATTTCAGTTCAGCATACTGCTTTGATCTCTCTCATGTTTTCTCTCCAGATACATTGTAAGATACCTTGTACTGTTAGAATATATGCATATATTTCACATACAAATTCTTTCCTTTTACTGCTTTATTTGTCACTAAACCAGTGTATAAGATCCTAGGGCAGAGCTGTCTTTTCTGTGTCTATATGCCACTAAACACATTGTGAGCAGTAAAAGAACAAGCCAGCACACATATGAAAAACCCCTTTGTTAATGCTAAATAAAATTTCCATAGTTAAGCATTCAAGATGCCAGGAAAGGAAAATTTATGACTGAATTAATGAACTCACTTATGCCCTCTATAGAACAGTAAAGTCAGAAGCCCTCTACTTTAGTAAATGCTTCATCTGCATCAGGGCTATTTTTTTTTTTTTTTTTCAGATTTAATTTTCAAAAATACAGATTTAATAAGCTTTCATCCCACAAAATCCTCATGTAACATTTTCACTCGGGCCTAATAACATCGGCATTGGTAGGGTAATCTCCAGCAGTCTGTTGACCTATGCAATAAGTTTATCTGTGTTACAAACCCTATTGCTGGGCTTTCTTGGAACCAAGAGTATAGAGGGTTTGTGTAGTATTTTCATTTTTGGGAATTAATTTGCTTTCATAACATTATTTGTCTGAGTCTTCAAGGCTCCACTTGTCACTGTCACAAGTAAGGCACACTCCTAAAGGCCAAGTAGCATCTTCAGTAAGTTTTAGCATCTCAGTTGCTGCGAATTTTAAGCAGCGAAAAGTTTTCAGCTGCAATGAACTGCCATGGGTTTCAGGGATTTCCTGCTGCAAGATCTCTCTCTCAGAATAAGACCTAGCGAGTGTAAAACTGTCCCACTGGTTTTAGTAGGATAAAGAGCTTTAGAAAGGTATGATTTTTCTACCTATACTCATGGTTGTATTATCCCAGACTTTTATAAGGGGTCTCCATCATAGCAAGGCATAGTCACACAGTATGTGTTTAGTCTGTAAGCTACCACAAAAAGCAAACACAGAGCTGAGTTTTAAATATATAAGTATCTTCAGCAAATGGAGCTTGGTGGAATGAAGGTCATTCTTGAAAAAAATCCATTCCCAACAGTAACTCCTTGCCTCATTGACTGTTAAAAGCGCTTCCAGTGGTAATGTGTTGGAACATTGCTGCTACAAATGATGCAAGTCTGAAGTTCATCTGGTGGGTTAACAGTGCAGGATGAGAACTTCTGGTAGTTTCTCACTGTTTTTCTTCAAGCGCAAAAGATTTGAACTATGGTAGATGCCTGTAAACCTTAGACAGCTGTCAGGTATGTTGACAGTGGGAAACTGGGAAGAAGGGACTGTGTACGTTATGCCCTAAAACTAAATTTGTTTACATGGTGATTTTCTCCATGTATAATTAAAACTGAGCTCAACCCACAAGTTCTATTTTGCTCAGCTCTCACTTTCTGTTTACCTTCAGTCTGACAAAGAGGAGTTGGTGGTGCCCTCTCAACCTCCACTCCCTGCATCCAAAACCTGTCTGGTTATGCCAAAATGATATGCCATTTACATTTGACTCAGCAGTGTTTCTGTTTTCCTTCTTCCTTACATTTTTATCAACTGTGACATTGCTGCCAAGCCTTATGCACTTCTGGATGAGATTTATACCAATTATTAACTAGGCTATTTTGTCCATTTGCTAATAACTCATGTACAACTGCACAATTTAGCTTAATCAGTGCATATTGAGCATTAGGGAAAGGCTTGTAAGTGAGGATCCAGATGTCTATTGCAGTCTCCCCACAGTGACCTTTCCCAAGCTCTCACTTTCTTTTAAAATGGGATGCAATGAAAATCACTTTTTTCCTCAGTGAAGGCTATGCAACTTGGCTGTACAGTAAGCATGGCAGAAACACAGAGGTATTTTCAGCAGTAGGCAAGAGAGAGGACTATCAGAATATGTGGTCATTGCTCCAATCCAGCTCATCTTCCTTTTGCTCTTTAAGTCAGGCACACATGTACAAAGTCACACATATATTTTCCCGCTCTTTCTCTCCCTCCTTCACCTTCACTTAATACTCTGACCCCTTTGTCTACCTGTTTTTGTCTTCTTTTTATTATTTCTTAATATAACTGTAAAGAGCACTGGGGATATTCTTTGTGTTTGTGTGTACACATGGGTATGCATTTAGGAAAATCACCTACAAACAAAATAAATGTAGAATCTTACCATCTAGTTGGAGTTTCTAAACTTATCCAGAAAAGTAACACTAAACTTTCCAAATGCTTGAAATACATTGAATATAATTTTGCTGCCCCCTTAATTACTTAGGTCAAATATTCATAGCTACATTCGGGAAAGTGAACATTTCTAGAAACTGCTTTTGACTATAATTTGTTGTCACTATTTGCATAAGTAATTTGATGAGTTAAGTGGTTAACATGGTGAGAGTGGGAACATACATTTTCCACTAAACATTCTTGGCATTTATGATTCAGGACATTTTTTTCTTTCTGAAGCAAAATAACAACATATACAGTTATCATCCTAAATAAGCCTCACAAATGTTGATTATTGTTTTAACAAAAAAAAATCTCTCACAATATATGAAATAAAATTTGCTGTGGGAGATATGCCATTTGAAGTAAATCTACACAAATTATAATTCTTTGTAAAACATTTTTCTCCGTGACAGTGAAATGCTATGGGGTATAAACAAATCTGGCTTTGTTGGGAATTATGTGTGCGTTTTTAGTATTACAGCTGTAGGGGTTTTTTCCCTAATAAAATACACATGTGTTTGATAATGGGGAAAATCTTCAGACATAGACATTGTCCTGCTAATAAATTATCTTATAGGAAATATTTTACAATAGGAAGGGAATCTGTGTACTATGGAATTCCCTTCAGAAAACGTAGGCCGTTTTATATTGACTTTGTTTCAGAGGCTAAACTACATTTAAATATTTTATTGCAATACTGCCTTTAAATAGCTTATAAATAATTCACTCAATAGCTGAACAGATGTCTTTGTGGAGTACAAACTCTCTATATCTTAATGAGTAGATTAATAAAATAAAACAAACTTCCAAGCTTTCAGTTATTGGAAAACAGATGACAGGAAATCTGACATGCTGCTCTGTACAGAAGTAACAGATAAGCTAGAAATAAAAGCAACATGGAGTGCCTAGATTTTTTTCTTTTTTTTGAGCATCAAACACAGCATAGTAGAATAGTAATATCATATTTCTGTGAACTTTAAAAATATTTTTCCCAATTAGAACAAAAAAGGTAGTTCCAAACACAAATCCATATTTTAAGCAAGATCTAATCCCTACCAGCCATCACTGTACTTTTCAGAAGCATTTCCAAGCAGACATCGAATAAACCCCCAAAACTGAGACACAAAACAAAGGAGTTTGGAGAGGATGAAAGGCAACAGCATAACTCAGTAAGCTAAGTTCAAAGCTTTTCTCAGCTTTGACAGCAGTGTTACGAATTTCATAATTTCTGGCCTTTCTGAAAGACCCCTTCTGGAAACATGTGAGTAGGTAAAGCCTTAAGCTTTCACTTGTAAGAGTAACTTTCAAACATTCATACTGGTGAAAGACAAGGTAATGTGTTTAAACTTAAATGGAAAGTTCAGGTTAGATGTAAGGAAGAAGTTCTTTACTGTGTGGGTGGTGAGGCACTGGAATTTGTTGCCCGAAGAAGTGGTGAATGCTCCATCCCTGGCAGTGTTCAAAGCCAGGTTGGGCAGAGCCTTGGGTGACATGGTCTGGTGTGAGGTAGAAGGGGCAAGGGGGTTGGAACTAGATGATCTTAAGGTCCTTTCCAACCCTAACTATTGTAGGATTCTATGATTCTATGAATACTAAACCTTCAAAATTGAAAGATGAAAAGGAAAGCAAAAATATCCAGGACTTATCATAATTAGGCTATTGATTTTTTAATACCTGGGTGAGGGATACGGAAAATTACTTTGATTGTGGTCTTTGTCAACTCTAAAGTAACTTAACAACCAACTTTGTTCTGTCTCTTTTTAAGATGAACCTCTTAGGGGAAGAAGCACTAAGTCTGTCTTAAGAACAATAAATAAGAAAGGCACAAGGTTGTGTAAATCATCCAATCAAACCAATGTTGGAGTATCAAAGGCAAGTGCTTCTGAGGAACTCAGACTGCACTTGACCGGAAAATACAACCTGCGATTCAGGTTTATCTCAAAGCAGTAGCGTTTTTGCCCAGCTGAAACGCATGTTGAGCACAACAGTGTGCTCACATGTGCAAGCTTCGCATAGCTACCAGGAGCCAGAGAAATTTTGCAAGGCCACTCAGGTAGCCTCCTGGCTCACCTCTGCACCCGTCCAAAAGAAGCTGCCAAAACAGAAGAGGGCTCTTGCAGTGATGATCTACATTACAAGTTAGAATCATTGATGAAGTATAATAAATACTTGCTGCAGCCTTTTCCTTTTCTTCTCTTTTTTTCTTTTTCATATTTAAATGTTATCCTTTGTTAAGTACTTCAAAAATCTTAATTCAGCCGCTTGGAGCTTCAACACTATCCTCTATGTCCAGATCTGTTTATATACAGAGTGTACTGATATTTTCTGTCATGAGAACCTGCTTCCATTATGTCAATCAGAATCCTTAGTAAATGGTTATAGTCACAGTACAGAAGTATTAAAACGTAGTGGGAAGCATATTGGAAAGCTTGTGGGAGCAAAGCCAACCACCTACGCAGAGCAGCTAACGTTCTTTTATTATCAGGTCCCTGGTAGCCTGTGCCAGAACACTGAAATTAATTTTCACAATTTGTGCTTACAATATGAGGAATTTTAAAATGTACATACCTAATTTATTTCCATGTTTCCTCTGTGTACAACAGATATAATACAAGGAAGCTGTACTCAAATACAAGCTCCGTAGGCTGTTTTCCAAGTTAGTGCTAGCTATCATGAACACTCAACCAGGTGTAGTGGAGTGTGGTACATCATTTTCTGTGTCTGCCCAGGCTGGACCAAACTTGCAAGTTCGTTCTCTTAAGCAGCATGTGATGTTCATTGTAATATGCACTCGTTCAACTTGGCACAGTATCATAGAATCAGAATGGTTTGGGTTGGAAGGGACCGTAGAGATCATCTAGGTCCAGCCCCCTGCCACAGGAAGTAACGCCTTCCACTAGACCAGGTTACTCAAAGGCCCATTCAATCTGGCCTTGGACACTGCCAGGGATAGGGCAGTCACACCTTCTCTGGGCAACCAGTGCCAGTGTCTTACCACCTTCACAATTCTGTATATTAGCAACATTCTCAAATGTGTTATTTTATCATAAATGTTGCTTTCATATTTCTGAAGCTTTTTCATGTGCCTAATAACACAAACTATCATTGTCATTTTGTCAATTAATTTTGAACTGACAATTTTGAAAATTTAAAATTGTGTAAAAAGTAGGTCAGATTTCTTTTTTAACCTAAATTAATGATCTGTCTTTTTTTTAGACAAGTATATTGCTTTTAAAGTAGCATAAGCAAAAAAGTATTATTAGATGAGTTATATGAAATTGATTAGCCATACCTGGATTATTGAAGAAACAGGTAATAGTAACTTTGTTATATCACTTCTACAAGCAGCATAATTGCTAGAAACCTTTCGCAGCTTCTCCTTAAGAGTCTCTGTATTAGGGGTTTTTCACTGTAATAGTGTCCCTTTTGTTTCTCTGGAATGTATTTCAAGAAATTACTTTTTGTCATTAATCAGGTTGGGGGAACAGTGCTGTAAAGATTTGCAATAAGATTAGTTTATGTTTTCATGAAAATATAAGCAGATTTTCTTTAGATTTTCTAAATCTAAGGAGAGGCACTCAGTTACGCCACAACTCCTCTTCCACAGTAGGGTCATTAGAGGAAGTCGGGGTGGGTGATGAGGCTGCAGTGTTGTCAACATGCTGGAAACTATTTTTCGCCAAAGCAAATGCCAATAGCATTACAGCTTTCTCATTACTGAGTTGACAAGCTGGCTGATGAAATAACGTGCTGTGGTTCTCAGAGAATTGCCTTCAAATCAACCTCTGCAAGGCAAGGGACAGCTATTTTGGAATAAGCATCCAGAACAGTGGTTTGGACTGCTGTCGGGAGCAATTACCGAGATGGTCTTTATGCTCTTGTCAAATTATTTTGCAGCCTGTGGATTTTTGTGTCTTCCTTTGTCCTCAGTTCCCAGGTAGCGAACAGGTCTTGTTATCATCTGGTGCAAACCTGGAAGTCAATGTTTTCTCTCTCCTGCGGTGTTTGTTTGTTATCTGCACTGGAAATGTCTCCAGCCAGTTTACCCTAGTAGGTAGGGAACATCTTCCCATTTCAAGTCCCAAATAAATTACTGAATTCATTTAACAGCAGTACAGTTTCAACCGTTAAATGGACAGAAGTCTACTCACATATCTCTTGGTGAATTATACCACCACAAAAAGCTTCTGTAAGGATGCCTTACGGTAAAGAACTATAGTCCAAGACATCCTGGATACAGGAGAGGTAGGGAGGATGATTTTGCAGTCATCTTAAATTTTTGAAAATTGAGAAAGTGACAATCAAAAACTAATTGTTTGTCAACTTTGACCACCCATGATACAGACCAAATCCTGCTTGTCCTAGTGGAGTAGCTGATTTGAAGCTGATAGCTGTATTTTAGCTCTGTCCAGTAAGCAGGTTTTATTACTTTGTCATGTAGGGTGAGAATAGCTGGCAGAAATCTGTGAAATAATTGGGACACAACTAAAATACATCAGATTATTATCCCAGCTGAACTTCCCAAAATAATTGCCAAACTAATTTAAATGTGTGGCAATATCAATGCTATCGCAGACAGTTCTTCATAAATTTTTCCCCTTTTATATTCCTAAATTTCAAGCCTACAGTGTTTCTTAGGAGATGATCCTTTACAGAAACAGAGTAAGACAAGGTTCCTGAACCAGATATTTCAGATAAGTCTGGATAGTAGGAAAAAAAAAAAAAAAAAGACCCAAAAGATTAATACATCCTGGGAGTTTCTTTGTTTTGTTTTGTATTCTTACCTGTATTTCCTGAATATTTTTTAATGACAATGTTTTCTGGAAACTTCTAAGTGCTTTACAATGAGAAGAAATTATTTTAAAACCATTTTCTAGAGAAGAAGAATTAAGCTATTTATGTACTCGTCTGGGTAAAGATGAAAAATTAGTACCTTTACTGAACAAAGATGGAAATAAACATTTCTTTCAAGTAATGAAATAGAAAAATCATTTTAGATGTTTCAGCCAAAACGTTACTTTTCCTCCAGTACAATACAATGCAATATTTGCCTATGACTGATTCTTTAATATTCTTAAAAGTAGATACCTAATATGTGTCTTTTATCCCCACACTTATGAAGCTAAACCAGGGGAGCAGAGGAGAACGGGAGGGGAGGGAAGAGGAAAGAAATGAAAGGTAATAGGAAATAAAAGAGTAAAGAAGAAAGGTAATAGAAAGGGAAAGGAAAGGAAAGGGAAGGGAAGGGAAGGGAAGGGAAGGGAAGGGAAGGGAAGGGAAAGGAAAGGAAAGGAAAGGAAAGGAAAGGAAAGGAAAGGAAAGGAAAGGAAAGGAAAGGAAAGGAAAGGAAAGGAAAAGAAAGGAAAGGGAAAAGAAAAGGAAAGGGAAAGGGAAAGGGAAAGGGAAAGGGAAAGAAAAGGGAAAGGAAAGGGAAGGGAAGGGAAGGGAAAGGAAAGGAAAGGAAAGGAAAGGAAAGGAAAGGAAAGGAAAGGAAAGGATTGATTCTGCAAAAAAGAAATTAAAGAAATTCTGCAAAAAGTCATGGCTCATTGGTTTTAGGCAGATTGAGAAAACTCTGTCACTTTTAATACTGATTGGCAAACTTTTGGTGTTTGCAAAGCTAAAGCTATCTGTCACTTCATTTTTCTTTTAGAGGAAGCAGAATGTGACAGAATTTGGTCATTAAAGAATGAGGTACGCCTACTCATTAGGCACTGCTGCTATTCCAAATCCCAAACACAGCTTGCTAAGATCAGTGCATGCATAAATACAAGAAAATTAGCATTAATCTCACAGAAGTATACTCAGCATATTGACAATATCAGTAATACTTTTTAGAAATGGTACCTGAAAAGCTGTCTTGAAGAGACGTGAGCATTTGTAACCATCTGAGACAGCTGCCTTAAACCTGTTACTAATAGCCTGCTATGGCATACTGAGCAGCCTCTCCAATTGAATTAAAACCACTAGAGGAAGTAGAACAGTTCAGTTTACATGTTGTCAAGCTGTTATTCAAACCCTTCACTGGAAACACCCAGAGCAAACACCAGCAACAGTGAGGGCAAGAATGGTACACACTGTTGTAAGACAGCTTTTGACATCGAAGAAAACAACACTTTCTCTGTAAGTCTCATGGCAAAATAAGAAATGTAATCAGAATCACAAACTGACTACATGATGATCATTTAGACATGCCAGGTCTGACAAAAATACACACTCATGCTACTTTTTCTTATGTCCACACTTTCATCAAGGTGTAGCATTTCCACCTAGGATTCAGTAATGAAGCTGCAGTAAAAACTATTTTAAATTACAGTTTGTAACATGTACAGGTTATATTGTCATCTGACACAACATAACATATTCAATTTGGATGCGTAAAAGCCTGTTAATACCCAGAACTACAACATTAGAAGATTGTGACTGTAGTCACTTAATGAGCACTTTGGAGAAAGACAACAAATGAAGCAGGCTCTGACATCCAGTGTACACCTACACACCTGCTCTACTACATGACACTTCTGAATGCAGTTACCTACAACAGTATTTGACAACCAATGAAAGCTGTGTTGTTAAATCTGACAGTCTCTCAGGTCTGTATGCCTAAGATACTTTTTGTTAAAATGCTTTCAGCTTTGGGTCTTCCTGAACAAAACCCCTACTTTAAGAACTGTATTGGCACATTAAATAAATCCACTTGTTTATCATGCTGTATTTTCTAGAAGGACTCAAGGATTTAAAGACGTCTGTCTGGGGCTCCCAAAAAAGGACCTGAATTCTTGGAAGGTGGGTGCACAAGATCATTTATCATTTTTCCAAGAAGCACATAATGTGATTAATATAAAATATAAATGTGCAGCATATCATAGCAATGTTGTTTCATGTAATATACAATGTATAAAATTTACATAATTATAATAATTACATGAATCCACTTACTTAAATGAAATTATGTAATTACATTTTATAGTAATATATATACTGATATTTCTTTAAAATATAAAATTTCTTATTAGCCTTAGCCTTTTGCTCCAAACTGTGACAAGTTCTTTCTTACATTTTTAAACCCCTGAATTTTATTGTCATTTGTATTTTGGTAGCGTAGCTGATTTTGAGTATGTGTTTCAAAACTGTCACTGCTAAGTATATGAGAATATGATGTGTATATAATATCCACTGAATGAATCACTGCCCCCTCCTACCTTTCCAAAATCCAACATCCCAGTTCCTAAAAAAAAAAACAAACAAAAAAAAGTATTTCTTCTAATCTGTTCCTTCAAAATGCTTTAAGAGCAATAATATCCCAATTTCCCCTGGAATAGATGTGTTCATCTTCAGTAATTGTTGACCCAGCCACTTAAGGAAAGCCTGATATCCCCTGTCCTGAGGCACTGGTGTTTTGTTCTGAGGACTTCAGATGCGACCAACTTAGCAGATGTGAGGGGCTGTCCCATAAAATATAGCAGCAGTCCTAGTATGACAGCAGAAATCATGGCCTGCAAGGCCATGTTCCTCCTATATGACCATGGTTAGGCACCCTCTTGTGTTTTCTCCATTTCTTCGAGTTCTTTTTCCATAGACTGTTTTCAGGCGGAAGAGTGGAGCATAACTCTTCAAAATAAACTACTTGAATATTTAGGAAACTGTAACAAAGATGGGGAGATACAGGCCTGAATATAAAATTAACTGATATTATCCTATGTCCTATGTTTAGACCCTTAAAACCCTACTTAGTTTCTACATAATACTTCAGTGTGTGCTTTTGTTTTAGGCAAGTTCCCTGAACATGATGATCAGAGGACTGGGAAGCCTGCCACATGAGGAAAGGCTGAGATAACTGGCAAGAAGGCTTAGGGGAGACCTTTAAGTATTTAAAGGATGGCTACAAAGAAGACGGAGACTCCATTTTTACAAGGAGTCTCATGGAAAAGACAAGGGGTGATGGGCACAAGTTACTGCTGGGTAGGTTCTGGTTGGACACGAGGAAAATTTTTCATAATGAGAGCAATCATCCATCGGAATAATCTTCCCAGGGAAGCGGTGGATTCCCCAACATTGGACACTTTAAAAATCCACCTGGACAGGGTGCTAGGCCATCTTGTCTAGACTGCGTTTTTGCACGGAAAGGTTGGACCAGATGATCCCTGAGGTCCATTCCAAACTGGAATTCTGTGATTCTATGAAATACCTCATTCTGGACAGGTTAAGGCCTACCTTCATTTTGACAAAGTATGCCTATTTGTCCAGTTGCTGTGCAGACTCATGAGCTAGACATTTCTGTGGCCATCTATCTCAGTGACAGGGCTCAATCTCTTAACTCTTTCAGCCCATGCCTCCCAGATAAAACACTATACAAAACAGCAGTAATGCCTCCTTTTCCCTGAAAGCAACCTAAAGTACTCATCCTTCCTCTGCTGCCAGAGTAAACACATATTACGCATCTCCTTGGAGAGTTTACTGATCATCATGAATGTCTTATTGTGACTTGGACTTCCATTTCTCATAGAGTCCCAGTATATTCGCTGCTCTCAAGAGACCAAGTGGATAAGAGTACTCAGTAGCTCAATGTTCAGTAGCTATGGTACCAACTAGGGGAGGCAGAGACCTATTTACCTGTTTCTACATCAGCAAATAGTTAAATTTAAGCATTTGACAGTTAAACATCACAGCCCCTAAAAACTCACAATAAAATACCTGCCAGACTGTGGGAGAGGTGTGCAAATGTTGCAGCAAACAGCATAGTTGGTCTATGCCTTTTCTTTTCCAGGAACAATCTGCAAACACACTTAGATCTCTGCAAAAAATGTTTCTCAAGTTCAAAGTAGATTACATAAGCAGTGTGAATGAACAGGCTCTGAGTGTCAAAGTCTTGGGTACAAATGAACATACCTAAATATATGAGCTCTAAACAAGTGCATTACAAAATGGTTTGTAATCATAAGACAGGCTCACATGTAATTTCCAATACAAAGCACCTTGAATCTTCAAGATAGATAAAATCTGGGTCTGAAAGCATGTGGACATACTAGAGCAGAACAAGATCGGTAGAGGGTTTGCAGGATAGCTGGGGGCTGGAGCATGTGGTATATGAGAATAGACTGAGAGACTTGAGGTTGCTTGGCTAGCAGAAGAGAAGGTGAACAGATCTTAGTGCTATCTACAACTACTTATGGAAAACCAATGTCTTTGTATTATAAAACTCACCCTCTTGCTTTATGAAAGACTTCTTCAAATGAAGTGAAAAGATTCATCACTGCATGGGAAATTACAAAACATTTTTTTCCAACTCAAGCGTAACGTTGAGAAATCTTCACTAAAGCAGGTGAGAATTTCCTTAAGATTAGAACAAAATACCAAACCTTGGAGTAGGACACCTGCCACAGCAAAAAATACTCATTTCTTCTTGGAGATATCCTTAAACTCATTCATTGTCTGATCTGATAGGTGATTTCTTTCATCACATAGTCAATGTATCTGGTTTGATAGATCATGGTTTATTTGACTTGATAGGTGGTATGTATTGGGCCATAAAAGACTGATAAGTTTTGACAGGTTACATGGTTTGAAGCTCAGTCTAAAACATGGACACTTCCGTGAGATGTTCACTTTGTATAGTGATGTACCATGCAGTACAACTTACAAAAGGGCTGTATGCTTTAATAAATATAGGGAGTATTTATAGTATGTAACCAAACATACTTTTTCTCCAGTACTGAATTATGTAGCTTCAAAGTCTCTTCCTCATTACCATAATTTTAGATTTTTTATCAGGAGTAGAGTATGTAGCATCTATTAAAAATGAATACACCATGTTGCTATTTTTGGTTATTTCAGATTTTCTTAATGCTGTTTCTTGGCAATGTCTGTTATTTGTAAGCTTTTTTGGAGAAACTTTCATCTATTCAATGTGATTTATTCAGATCTATTTAGAGGACCTATTCTTTTTTTTTTTAATACAGTTTTTTTATTATAATTATTTATAGATCTAAAGCTAAAAAGTTTCAGGTTACCACTGGTAAGGCTGTACTTGGTGTATAATATCCCATTCTAGGCCTTGTTTTTAAGAGTGATGCAGATTAATTGGAGGAAGTACAGAGGAAAATGAAAAGAGGTCAAGAAAAGCTTATGAAGTCTAAAAAGCATGATTTGTGTAAAAAGTCTGAAATATTTGGGGGTTTTGAGCTACAGGGAAGAGGAGAAATGAAGGAGAAATTATATCAGTTTTTACATCTCTGAATGTGTGCTATGAAAAAGGCAATAAAGTGTCCTCCATATCAACTGAGAATAAGAGGAGAGTAATCTATTTAAACAGCAAAAAGGAAAAGTTAGATGTTAGGAAAGGCTTTCTAACAATTGAGGTAAGATAATACTGAAATAGGTTTCTTAAGGAGTTTGTAGATCTTCAGCACATGACCTCATCACTGGATGTTTTTAAGACCCATTTCAGGAAAAGATTCTGGCCCAGTGAGGGAAAATTGATTGGTTAGTCTCTTCAGGTCCTATTTAGTCTTTTTTTTCTGCATGTCTCTGTACATTAACTCTATACACACACAGTCACAGGCACAACTTTTGCTCCCCACAGCAGACGGGTCCGGTACAAATGTTGGCTAGAAGCTATTGCTCCTTTCTTTGTGAGGGGTGAAAACACACAGATATCACATAACATTCAGTGATATCTGTGAATGTTTTGCATCTCAAACAAAGGAATGATTTTAAGAACAGTTTTAAAATATTCTATTTAAATTATATAACCACAGATTTTCAAAAATATAATGAGAAATCTGTCTTCTTTAGTTTAAAGGTAAAAAAGCAATTGCATGGGATGTTTCAGTGGCAGATCTGTTCCTGATGTCACTGTCTTTGTGAAATGCTTCAAGATATGTAGAAGGAAAAACCTACGCAGATGCTGCATACAACACAAATTTTAAAGGAAAATGATTATAAGACAGTTTATGGAAGATATCAGGAACTAACTTGGCTCCCTAGGTGTCTTCTTTTCCCCATACATTTAATTCTTGTTTGTATTACACCATCTAAAGATAAAAGAAGCTAAGTCTTTAATGTAGCACTTTTTTCTTTTAATGTTTGGAGAACTGAAATCTCATCATTTTTTTCCAAGTTGTATTTTCTAATGTGAAAGCCCCAGAACCTGTAAATAATTTACAATCCTTTGGAAGTGTCTTTAACAGCTTCACTTCAGCAATATTCAAATATTCAAATGGAGATCAGAGGCACAATGAATCTTCTCATGATACCCTTTAGTTTTAAAGTACCACACCAGATTGTCTGAAATGTGATAGGAATGTTTCAATGGGTTAAAGCAAAGTGCAATATGGAATTGTCCACATTTCGTTCATAATGTTACCTCCCTGCATTTAAAAGTTCTCTGCATCTTTTAAAGTGGGAAACTCAATTTCACAAGTGTTGACACATTAAACACAAATTACATTGCTCAGAAAGATATCTTCATTAGCTTTGCCTCACTGGTAAGCAACATTTAGCGTCTGATGATGACCCAAATTCAGCTCAGTTTTGAATATCATGGCTTAGCCCATGTATCTAAGTTTTCTAACACAGCCTGCTGTATTAGATAACCACCAGGTGACAGTTAACATCGAAATTCAATTTGAGTATTTCATGAGCTCACTCTCCAGGGAAAGGCAGAATAAAGGATTGCTCTGTATAAAATGAACAAGGAATTTTTCCTATTCCTCTGCCTCAAGCCTTATCAAAACAAAGCTGTCAGAAGGCAACCAGCAAGTGTGAAGCTCTGTGCTGCTCACTTCTAAGTCCTGACTCCATGACAAGTCATTTGCAGTGCTGTCATGAGTCTGCCAGGGTTTTCAGTGGCAGCATCGCTCTTATGGGAGGTATGCTTGAAGCTGAAGTCCTCTTTAGTAATGGGAAAGAAGGGATGGTGTTTACCAGAGCTGGTAAATAACAACTGCTTCTCATTTAGGCAGAGGACTGATGTAGAGAATTTCTCAAGGTACTACACAGTGCTGTCTTCTTTTGGATGTTGGATTATCTTCTAAAATGAGAGCCTACACATGCTAATAGTTTCACAGGGGCATCCTTTTTGCAAACTAATTCCCCTGAGAACTCTGTCTGGGACCATAAAATTCTCCTTCTCAAGGCCATATGCCTCTTTTCCAATACTTTCAATTAGTATCCTGATAATTATGTCATGAGTTACGGGTTTTTAGTGTATGCTGACATTTCAGACTCAGAACTGAATTCACACTGTGACAGCTGATTTTATTGTTTCAAAGTGTGTACAGAATATGTCAATGTCAAGAAATCAGATGTTCTGTGACAGGAGACGCACAGGATAGAGCTTATTGCTTGCCTTGAACAGATTGGCTGATCTAAGGACAGGTGAAGAGTCTGTCTGGATGGAGTAATAAAGCAGCATTTATTTCCATTAGAAATGTTTTAGACTGTAAGAAGCTTTTTCATATACATTTAACTCTTGGGGATAGAACTTGCAAAGACAGATTTTCATTTCGGGCTATAGGCAGCTACTGCAGGCAAAATCCCCAGGGAACTGGGAGCTCTAGCCTTACAGGCTGTGATCTTTTACTCATTACTTTGTATCACGTAATGTAAATTTGGGGTGGGAATAAATTTTTCCAACAGCCAAGAAAATTGTCCCCTTGAGTTTTTTAATAATGTACAAGTATGCAGCATTTTCTGTTTTCACCTTCCTCTCAAACTAGTGCCACTTAAATTAGTGCCAAGTGCCAGAGCCATCATGAATCTCTCTAACATGTTCTCTAACATGAAATAAACTGATCTTGAGCTATTACCTGAACAGGCAATGTCTAAGACAAATGGTTCTTTAGCAAAGTACTTAGAAGACTGTAATTGGGAAGACAGGCTACATTACATATCCCTTATTCTAATCTACCCATTACAGCAATAAGCGATCAACAGAGATGTTTTGATGCCAATGACAAATGCCTGTCTCCACTGAGTGGAGGTAACTCTCCGCCAATTACTTTCTCACTTCTTTCACCTCACTGTCAGCTCTTCTTTCTCAGTTTCTTTCTAGGCTGGCAGGGCCCGGCGCAGATCAGACCGCAAATGCAGACAGCAGACCCATCCTCCCCAGAGGAAGAGTTACTGGTGATCTCAGGGGGTAGATCCATGCAGACCAAGCTAGTTTGAGGAGTCAGACTTCCCAGTCTGCTTTTGCTGCTGCTTCCACTGCATCTTCAGCTCAATAAATGAGAGAAAAAAAATGTCAGTTTCTTTAAGGAGCTAGCAGGGGTTCCCTGGAGAGTGCTGATGCTGACTCCCAGAGGGCTGAGCACTTGTCCTTCCCTTGGTGGTGACTAGGAGTGAAGTAGAAGGCAATGTTTTTTTTCTTGTCTCTACATTCAGTTACTTCTGCATTTGTCCTCTGTGTCAAAGCAATTTGGGTTGTTTACTTCTAAAGCAGCAGTGCCAGCAATATAAGGAGAAGCTTCTTGAACTTCAGAAGCATTCTTGCCCATTAGAATTAAATTCTACATGAAGCTGAAGGCCTGAAATGTTAAGAATTTGAGCACTATTGCATCTCATCTGTGTGCTAATTACGCATATTTCAAGAGAGTTTTAAACCTAAAACTGTTGTGAGAGGAATATTTTGCCCAAAGGTAATTTGAAGGTAACATCTGATTCTTATTCTTGTGTGAGCAACTGTGGGGATTCAGGAGTTGAATAGAAAGTTAAAAACTTAATTTTCCTTTAAATTACTTAGCACTAACTCATTTTATCATGTTACATATGAATGAGCCCTTCAGCATGTAACAGATGCTGATACTGGAGGCTGAAAAGGGATGTAACCCACACCAAATCTGCTGGGCAATGTTGCTCCCTCTGTGATTACTGGGATACTTTGAAAGGTCAGAGGGGATACTGCAGCCTTGACTTACAAGGCTGCTTGACTTTTTGCTTGTCAAACAGTAGAGAGTTGTAGGTGTAGATCTGACCTCCAGGTTTCCATTGCTGATATCACCAGATGCATTCCACTATAGAAGGAAAACAAAACAAAAACAAACAAACAAACAACCACCAAAAAATCCCTTATTCTGACCAGTTCTGAATGACGAAATATATTGATGTGGCAGTTTACAAAGATTATAGTGTTAAAATGGAAGCTTGTTATTGTAATCTTATTTGTTATTGTAACAGTAAAGAAAGTATGAATTTACAGTGCATTAGGTACAGATATCTCACAGAACAGGCAGTGCCCAAGCCTTCTCCTGCAGTCATTTCTGTGCTTCTTATCCCCAGACCACTTACCATAACAGCCAACTCTCCTACAAGTGGGGTGTGGACTCCAGACTTCTTTCCTTGCACAAGAGTGCCTGAAACACTAAGCTACAGGCAGATAAATCCATGTTCTTTCTTCCTAACATAGTGACTTACCTGCCCTTCTGCAGAGACATCCACCTTCAATATGGTTTGAGGAGCAAATCTTCTCAATCCCAGTCTTTTATACAAGATACACTTCCAGGGGACATAGATCTGCTTGGTCTATCTCAAGTGTGACAGATCACTCAACTGGAGTTTCCCTCTTCCGGGTTTATCCTTTATCCTATCCTGGCCCCTTACCATATATTATAAAGGGTAACAGTGCTTGCCTGTTATCTCCATGAAAGAAAAGTTGTGTCTTTGCTCTCAGGAGGGGGTACTGGATCTGGAGTCAGAGGAGGTGTCGGTCTGAAACATGGACTCAAGCACTTGTGGCTTGGAAAGCAGTACCTGTTTAAACACATATCTGTGTCTGCTGTTTATTGATGGCCACCAGTTCAAACCATCTCCATTCCCAGTTTGACAGTGACTCCCTGAGTAACTGTCCAAGCACTGCTCAGGAGACCTGGGAAGCAAGTTGGGGCATTTGGATTCCACTCAGTTAAATCAGCTGCTTGAAATTTAAGGGCCACACTGTGTTAAGTTGCAAGTGTCAACATTTTTTGTTGAAAGACAAAGTGCAAACAAAATCAATGTTCAGTTCCTAAATGAAAGAACAAACAGAAAAAAAAGAAAGAAGTCAAATGCTTCTGAATCAATTTCCTTTTGCTAATTCAGGCCACCCAGACTTCACCTGAAAATCAGCATCTTTGTCCTCCTTTATGATACACTTAACAGCAGGAGCCCATCAGAGATAATGCACTGTCTCCAGACAGGATACCACATGTCACTGTGGTTGATTCTTCATTAAGGGAGCTAATTGTCCTGTATGACTGCAACCTGCTGCAATGAGGCAACAGTAGATTAAAACTTGGGCTCAAAGGGAATAGCATTTAAATACATTAAAATGTAGCAAGAAGCCAGTATTACTATCTCTACCCAAAGTGGGAAGTTAGTCCCCCTTTGCATAAATGTAAGATTTAAATGTGATATCAAGTACGCAAAGCTAAAAATTGGTACTGCATTGCCTAAGGTACCTAAATACAACATATGGTAATAGGACTGTACAGATACAAACCCATTTAAAATCCTTTTTGGCAGCAAGACTCAATTGTCATGTTTTGTTAGGTCTGTTTTGTGAAGCAAAGGCAGAGCTTGTGCACACATGCAATGCAACAAAGGATTTCCTACTATGCCGCAGGAAAACTGACAAACCAAACTATTCTCTAATTGAGTTGTGTTCCACTGTACTGAAAAATGTGGTCTTTTCAGGAAGCAGCTTTAAAGCTAATTAAAAAGCATCTTAGGCTATCATAGCTTGTTCTTGAGAATAATGTTATATAATTGTTCGCAGTTTTAGCTGGGTGCTACAACCTCTGTCCATAGCAATAGCAAATTATGACATAATCTTTTTAAGTGGTCTAGATATTTTGATGAGAAAACCATACCATAAGGCTGGCAAGAAAGCTAGTAGATCCCAATTCAAACTCTGCATCATGTATGGAACAAAACTGTGTACTTTTTTCACAGAAACTGAAAGTAGCTGAGTTCACTGTCCCTTGTGTTGAACAATGCTTCTGCTAAATCCAAAATCCAATTTTTTTACAAAGATTTGTTCCAGAAGTCAGTGTGAAAATAGACTTTGAAACTGGAGCAGTTCACATTTCTTTTTTTCTCCAATAATTGGTCCACAGACTATTCCTGAAGTGAGCAACTACATGAGACAAATAGGAGGAAATCAATTTTTCAGATACCAAGGATAAAAAGAACAATTTCCAGAAGTATATGAATAGATCAATAAAAATGCTGATCTATTTCTCAGTGGAAAGGCAAAATTAATAAAATTTGATGCCAAGAAAGTCAAAGTGATGATGTTCCATAGCTCACTAAAAGGTTGTATGAGCAAGTGTCTGTATTGTTACCCATGAGAAAGATGTCAGCCAGGAACCACTTGGAGACTATTAGGTGGTTGAACTTGTTGAACATCACAGTAAAATACCTGGAAACCTGACTGAACAATCTTGTTATCATTAGCAATCCTCCTTGAGCGTGTTCAGGGGATGGACAAGACACTGTAAGACTAGAAAAAAAGACAAACACAGTATCCAAGAGCAGTTCTCAGAAGGCAAGTGGTAGCCACAGAGAAAATAATCTCTTCTCCACGTCCCTGGTGGACACAGCCTTGGGAAATGGCCAGTAGAATAATGCTATGCTTTGCCTGGTAGGGAACAAAACTTTCCTCACTGGACACTCTCCAGAAGAGACTGGGTAAAGGTAAAAACTCCGGCTTGGAGGGTCACAAGAGTAACTGGTTGTGGTTTAAGCAAATGCATGGACTAGATTATTTCCTGAGGTCTTTCCAGCTCTGTTCTCTACAATTCTCATGCTCCACAGGATTAAACAAGTATGGAAGTCACTGGGGTTTTGAAGCCTTGATTATTTTGTTATTCTCATGAAATGATCATTACTGCAGCTGTTGCTGCAGATGCAGTGGCTGACCAAGCTACATTCTCCCTCTAGAGAGGTCAACTCAGTGCATGTAAAATTTATCTGGATGATAAAAGATTAACACTGCTTTGAAGTTACTTTATGGTTTCTGACATACACATCGATACCCCTCCAAATTCTGGAGAAAGTCCATGAAGAGACAGGTCCATTATTTGCACAACTGAATTTAAAAACCTTCAAATGACACCACCTCTTTCCGAATTTACTTGTTTTACTTAATGGGCCTCTCAACATAAAAGCATTTTTGGCAGGAACACTAATAGTCACTCAACTAAAGAACTGATTTAAAACAGCTGATTTTATTTTCATCACCACTGCTGCAACAGTGCAACCTTATACTGATGAAGCAGCACACAGGATAACGCACCTATTTTTTATTCCGGAGTTTAAACCCCTAGTTCTCCAGGTATGTCTGCTATCATCATGCACTTGTATTCTCACTGGCCCTGGCTCAGGCTCCTTTAATGGGTTGAAACAATAAAAATATGGCCAAATAGTTCAGCCTTAGAAATTAAACGAACAGGTGCATGGCAGAAGAGCGATAAATCACAGAGAAAAAAAGAGCATTCAATACATAGGAACTTTTATTATCCTACTTTTCCAATTGGTGTCAAAGGCTTTTCAGAGCCACCCAGGAAATGAATTTGCTGAGTTTTCTTGTAAAGTGGTAGCAGTATCTATGATATACAGGGGAAAGCATACAAAAAGGGACAAAATATGTTTATTGTAAACTGCCGAATGGCAAATTCTGGGAACAAGGAGAGAGAATTGAAAATAAAGTTGTAACAGCTAAGCCATGAAAAGGCGTGAGAACAAGCTGTCAGAAGCTCTTTGCAGCTGCAGTGAGAAGAGCTGGTTGAGTATTTCAGCAAATAGCTGGCAGATTTGCAAGCTGGGCCAGAGAAGCAAGCGTGTTGCAGCCAGGTCTGTATCTCAGGCTTGCACGATGCAGAAGACCTGCAAATACAGCGAAAGCTGGGCTGCACCTGCTCCTTAGTACGCTAAGGATAAATCATTTGGCTCTTCCACACTCACCTACCATCAGCTCTTGCACGACCCAGCCACCACCACCTCCGCCTGCCCGCGTATGACAGGCTTGCCTATTGCTGGTGAGATACCAAGCATAAGGCAAGGGCCGGACCCTGTCTGCCCCGGGAAACTGAGAATCTTTGTTTCAGGCTAGGCCGGCCCGGCTTCAGGGGTGATCCCAGGCCACTGAAGCCGATGTGTACTGGGAGGGAGGGCGACGCCGGGGCCGCAGGCACCGCCGCCTCAGCCGCCCTGCCGCGGGGCGGACC
>JANHGB010013721.1:0-13515 GCA_026283785.1 Coracopsis vasa | reverse complement strand
AAAGGAAAGGAAAGGAAAGGAAAGGAAAGGAAAGGAAAGGAAAGGAAAGGAAAGGAAAGGAAAGGAGAAAGGAAAGGAAAGGAAAGGAAAGGAAGGGGGAAAGGAAGGCACAAATGTGCTGTAATATGAAGCATTGTGTCTAGTCTCATGTTGTTAACTGAATTGAAAAAGACATATGCAGCTCTTTCTTGACCAGATTTGCATCCAGTCTCTCATCATACGATTTTTTTAATGAAAGAATTTAAATGTCTTGTTAGAAAGATGCCATATAGCTACTCTCATCATAAATTCTTGTGCGGTTTTTTGGACTTTGTAAATCTTGATGCAGCATTTTTAATATATGTATGACCTGCCAATCATAACAACTCATATCCGAGAAATTCTAATCAACTCCTTGATTATACGAAAAGTGATGAAATTAAATGTGGAATTCATGAATAAGTAAACTTTGATGAAATAATGTTGGGCTGATGTATAGCAGCTGTCATCTTAAATGAAGCCTTAAGGCTTGTCAACATCCAAAAATTTCTTCTTGGAAAGAACAAAAACTGGGATTAAAAAGCCATCTAGCTCTCTGCTGTTGGTTTGTAAACAGTGAAGTTTTTTTTTTAATTCTGCTTGGATTTAACTGATTAATCCTTTTGAAAAATATTTCCTTTAAATTTTTGCCTTATTTGCATCAAGCACTGCTTAGACATCTAATCAACAAGCTTCTGACCCTATTTTAATGGTCTTTTAACAAGAAGTGCTCATCAGCTTATTAAACATTTCTTGTAAGCTTATTAGTTCGCTCAGCTTGTAGGATGATTTGGTTCCTCTACTGCCTGGGTCTGCGTGAAACTAACCAGATCTGCAGCTGGTGGGAACTGATAGACTGCCGTGGTTTAAGCCCAACCAGCAACCCAGAACCATGTAGCCGCTCGCTCACTCCCCCCGCCTTCCTCCCCCAACTCCCAGAGGGATGAGGAGAAGAATTGAAAGAATGTAACTCCCATAGGCTGAAATAAGAGCAGTCCAGTAACTAAGCTATAACACAAACCCACTACCGCTGCCACCAATAATAATAATGATAAGGGGAATAACAAGGGAAGAGAATACAACCACTCACCACTCGCTGACCGATACCCAGCTCGACCCGAGCAGTGATCTAGCCCTTCTGGGTAACCGCTCCCAGTTTATATACTGGGCATGACATACTGCAGTATGGAATACCTCTTTGGCTAGTTTGGGTCAGGTGTCCTGTCTCTGCTTCATCCTGGCTTCCCCTCCTCCCTGGCAGAGCATGATACCCAGAAAGTCCTTGGTCAGAGTAAACATTACTGAGTAACAACTAAAAACATCTGTGTTATCATCGCTGTTCCCAGGCTGAAAGTCAAAAACATAGCACTGCACCAGAAAAAGGAGAAAAATGACTGCTGCTGCTGAACCCAGGACATAGACAGACTGCGATACTCATTCAAACATTCAGTCACATTTTTTTGAGGGGTTTGATGCATTTTATGGGTAACGCCTTCATTATTTGGGTAATGCCAAATGCGATTCCTTCCACCAGCCTAAGCTCCCTCCACAGGTAAATTTTTTCTTAGGAAATCCATGTAAAAGCCTCACTGTCAAAGAGCCCCGTTTGCTTCTGATTGGCATGTAATAAGACCAGGTTTCACAGTGGACCTTCAGGCCAGTATTAGCAGCTCACAAACAGTAATTGAGAGGAAACCCCCTGTTGTATGACTACTTGCCACTAATCAGCATGAAGTACTTCTATATAGGGGAATCCTATTTATGCTGAGTTAAAGTGGAACTAAGTTTGTATTAGTCAGTTCTATCAAATATATATCAAATTTAGCATCAGTTATTTTTGTGGTACGGAGAAAGTCTACCAGAAAATGAATGTCAATTCACTTTCTTTATACACAGTGATGTATTCAAAATCAGAACTTAGCTGTACTACCTTTCTTAGTGTTAGGATAAGGAAAGATTTCTGCTTTTACTCAGGACTCCTTTTTAAAAAATCCAGAAAATATGTGGGGTTTTGTTCCTTTGCTTTGATTGTGGTAGAAGGAAGTTTATGTTCCATTTCAGGATCCAAACTGTCTTTCTAATAGAAATATATCCATAAATCTTTTGGAAGTTTTTTTACTGGGTACAAATTCTCTGCTGTGCTTGCAATGTAAACATTTCAGCATTGTGCTAATGCATTATAGCCAGAACTTGAACCTAAATAATCTCTCATTTTCACAGCTGATTTTAGTGCAAATAGCAGTAAAATTGTACAAATGATGAAATGCAATTAAGGCTATTATCTTAATAACATGTGCACACATGAATAGTTCCATCAAACACAAAGGAGCTAATTTACTGCATGAATGTCTTAGCTATTTAACATGCTTTCAGTGTTAATAACTTAAAATGGAATATTTTAAATAAACGTTTTAGGTTTTGCACAGTGGTTTTGACAACAGTCTCAATGGCACAGTGCTGCTAGTTCTTCTTACCTCATTTGCAGCAAGCTCTGTGTGAGTAGATTAATGTACAGAAGCTTTCTGGAACCACAAGGAATAACCACCTAAATTTCAAGGAGTGGCAAAAACTATACCGTCCATGCAAAGAATGGATAAAAAAGAATGAAGGTCTACAAAGCTAAGTGATTATGAACAAGTCGCTAAAATGGCTGCCTTTACACCTAGAATACGTTAAAAAAAAATTGATGTGAGTGCCTTTTTTTTTTCTAAATTCCTCCTGTCACAGTATTTATTTTAATTTGAAAGAGAGAGGAAAGAAAACAGTTCCTTAGAGAGTGAGTGTTCATTGTGCATTACAGTTATGCATTATGCTAATAAGCTTCAAAGGATGTAAGAAAACACGTCTTTAAAACAGCTGATTGTATATTTCACTGTAAGAAACCAGATAGCAACCTTAAGTTTTTATCGCTAGTATTTTCAGTTCTGCAATCCAAATAATCAATTCAAGAGGGCTCCTAAATCACAAAGAGCAGTTTGTGATATTTTCCTGTACACTCAGATTCTTACTAGAAATCAATTTGTAACATTCTGGCCCTAAGAAAATACTCTTTTTCTCAGTAAGACTACCTATGGCCAGGTTATATGTAAAAAAAAACTAGGTAATATTGTTTCCCTTCTTATTTTTGCCTGACTGGCAAAATAAAAATCGGAGGAAATAAGAATATTTTCTCTTCATAGGCTATTTCTTTTTATTTTGCTTTGCTTCCTTCATACTACCTGCCCAGTCTATCATACGTAGGAAGCAGCCATGTTTCCTTCTGAATTATTTCTTACCATTTGCTTTCATAAGGCGACATGATTTTCAGCACATAGAATGGATCATCTTTAACATTTATGCTGAGCAACTTGGGCAACAGCTGTTTCATAAATGCTACCAAGTCTTTATTTCTGTCCTTATGGGAATGCTCCTAATATACATACTGCAGGGACATATATAGCCTCCTGACTCCAACATGCCTGTGATAAGCTAGGAGTCTCTGGGGTTTAAGAGAGAAAGTCTGGCTCAGATTTTTCTCTCTTCCTGCAAAAGTGCTCAAAGGAAATACTGTAAGGTGAATATTTCAGAGAGCAGAATTATTTCTGGAGGAAGAAATGCATCTCAGAATTTCTAACACTAGGGCCTTTTTTTACGTATTTTTCTGACTTGACAATTTGCAAGCAGTCTCCAGAGCAGACCTATGGCAAGACACTATGGCAAGACAGCTCTGTAGTGTACCGAGTTGAGTTGGATTGCAAAATAAAAAAATTACTTTTTGCACAATGAAAGACACATAAAAAGGTAAAATAAAACATGGAACTTTCTACACAACCTTCTCTTATTGGTGTTGCCATTTAGGTGTATGTTCTGGTTTCTTCTGGAACAGAGTTATTTTTCTTCCCAGTAGCTGGTGCAGTGCTGTGTTTTGGCTTTAGTCTGGGAATAATGCTGATAACACATGGATGGTTTAGTTGTTGATCTGAGTTTATTCTAACTCTCTGTATAACTACAAATAGGTAGAAATGAAGACTTAAATATCGGTCTAGATAAAAATAGTAATTTTTTTTTTACTGTCCAAGTGAGAATGTTCTTTTGCACCCCAGGAAAACAGATACTAAAACAAAGCCATCATTTTATGAGATGAGTAGAAACCAGCTGGTACTTAGGAATTTTAAATGACATTTCTGATCAGAAAAGTAAAGATGGGAAAGCAATGCAACTCCCACCGCCTAAAAAAAATCTAGACCTTCTGTTTTCAAACTATTTGTCCCTACTAGCTTCTTTTCATGTTATGCACATATCTCAAGCTGAGCAAAAGAAGGTACAAAGGGAGCTATCACTTTAATGCCTTTGTATTTCACTGAAGGAATAGGTAAGAAAGGCAAAAAGAATACTGTTAATTATTTGCCTTTTTTTTCTAGATGTAGAAGCAAATTGAATGTGACTTGCATTTTACACTCGGTATTTTAGTCAATGTCCATTCAGCACAAGAAGGAAATTTGTGCTGGCAGGGACAGCACTTACCCACCAGAGCTAGGGCATCTTTCATGAGGGAAAACTGGTTCCTACTGTGTTTCTCAAAGAGTTCAGTTTATGCGGGTGTGGATTCAGGGGTAGAATATTGATATTCAAACCAGTGCTGGTTTCCATATGCTACCAACCCTTTTAGCTCCTACTTATTTCCACTGGTGTGGGGGACCCATTAAAACTAATGATGTAAGTTCAACCTCATCAACAAAAGAATTATCAGGTCTGAATGATAGTCTGTATTACTGATCATTGCCAGTAATGGCCTAAAAGCAAGAGGGAACAAGACTTGTGATTACTTGCCAGGGCTGAAATCACAGAGGCACTGTAACATGATACTACAAAGTACTGATTTCACAGAGAGACACTTCAGAGTACAACTGCTCTTTAATTCCCACAAACATAACTCAGATCTAATTTAGTTACCCTTTTCCTCTACTGTTGTTGTATGCCACTGAATAAAAAAAAAAAAAAAAAAAAAAGGAAAAAAAGAGGAAAATGAGAATTTACTGCAGTTATTGAAACTCTGTTATCATTAAGATTCACAGAATCCTGAGAGACTCTAAAGCACTTTGACAAGAGCAGAGGAAAGTACAGGTGAAATGCAGCGAGTCTGGGGAAAATTATCATATACAACACAGGAAAGTTTTGGAAAAGTGTGAAGGACATCTATTCTACTCTGATACCAGCAGGATCAAGAAGTACTGAACTAAGCTGTTTCCTTGTAATTGAGAGGGTTTCAGTAATGAAACTAGAGCTGTCCTAAGCAGGAAAATACCAAGACAGTAGAAAAGAAAGAGCTGCAGCTGTGATTCTGAAGCTGGAATTCATGTGAGAAATAGTAATCTATGGACTTCTGCTACCATTTGTATGTTGTTAGATACCATGATTAATAGGAGTATTTAACATCTATTTATATACCACTGTCAAAATACTATCTATCTCAGAAGTTATTATCATAGCATTCTGCAGGAAGCATAAAGAAGCCAGATGAGTGTCTGTTATGAAAAATATTTCAAGTCTGAGTTTTTATACCATGACTTGATAAATGACTGAGGTGTTTTACTGAATTCTGAGCTAAATAGCAGAATGCCTGAAACTATTCACTGGGTCATGAAGTATTAATGAGATTATCTTAATTATGTTCTCTGGTAATTTTAATTTTTAATTTAGTATATGAATTTTACAGCACTTTGCATGTCATGCAACCTTGTGGATATAACGCATATTGTTATATTTTACATGTAGGTATACTCAATTAATAGTATATTCTAGAATCAATATATAAATATAAAAAGATACTAAGAAATCTTCCAAATTACAACTTTAAATTACTTAGATTATATGGTTTAAAACCCAATATCTCCTTCAACCCTGTGATTTTATTGAAGGTAAACTACTATGGTGCCTCTATGTCATATAAGGGCTTAGTGACAGAGGGCACTGTAAGTTTGCTGCTGAGTATCTAAGAATATCAAACATAGGCTGATAGTTATTCTGAAGTAAGACAGCAATAAAGTCATAGTGCTTCTACTCTTCAAGTTTGTATAGAAGTGTTGCTTACACATTAATTATTCTATGATAAAACTGAAAGTAGGCTACCCACAATATCTTTCCACTGAAAAGTATAAATTCATGCCCCAGAGTCATATCATTGTATGCTATAAACTCTATGTGGAAATAATAGAAATATATTTTAGCATTCAATTCTACTTTAATTTTATGCTCCTGTCGGATTCCTGTGAGACAATAGTTGAATATTTAGCTTCTACATGAACTTCTTTACTTTCGCTGTAGACACTCCTTTCCTAAAGATGGCCTGAAAGAGCTGAATGTCATTGCAAAATTTAAAGTTGAGGAATGTCTCCCATTTTATTAGAGAGAGAATTTGAATGCTTCGCCTAGCTGAGCACAGTGACTTACCTTAGTTTCTGCAGGAGTAAGAAATTAAAATGTTGTAAGAAAAAATTCTCATACTTGCTTTAAATTTACAAAGTCCAATGCAAATACATTGGACAGACTCCTAAATATTCTTTTCCCCTGGTAGTACTTTAGAAGCAGCATTCCCTTGATGAAATGTGCATGGCTGACCTATGGCTGTAAATTCTTTGAGGGGAAAGAAGGATTTTTCAGTACAGATACAACACAAAAAGTTATTGCTATGTGTGCATGAGTTAACAGCTTTGCTTCAGATTACGATGTCAAGCAGGGCTTCAAACCATCTGCTTAGTGGTATTGCTTTGGAAGCAAAGGCTTGGCTAAGCTGAGACAATAATAGTAGCTCTCTGAAAATCATAAATCCTACAATTGAGAACATGTGATATTCTGTCCTTGGAAGACATCAAAAATATTCATTAGCAAAGGTATATGTTATTTGCTCTGCTTACTACTAAAACATCTTCATTTAAGATCCTCAAGTCAGCACTCCCATAAATACAACTGGGGGCTTGTTTTCACAGAACTAATACAACAGGATGAGGCCGTGACAGTGATAGCACGTAGCACATGGGTTGCTCAAAGATTAGGCAGTCACTGTGAACAGTTTTCCATAGAATTGATGCTGAACTGTGTGTAACTTGGCAATAGTAGTAAAGAAATTAATAGTTGTTGGAAGATTTATGGAGAGATATTCCTGAGTCTTCCCTTGCGATCAATTGTGATGCACTTGTGATGCACTTGTTGCAAGATTGTTTGGAATGTCTTACACAGTAGTGTCCATCAACTCACATGCAATAGAGATGTTCTGTTGTGTTCTAGAGGAGAACAAGATCCACCTGAAGACCATTCTGAGAGCCTGGTACGATATGCAAATCTCAGTAGCACATGGGAATATCCATTCCCCACAGGAATAAATTCCTAAAGCCATATTTGGGAATGAATCCCATCCCAGTGTCTTAGATTATTCCAAAATATGTCAGACTATTCTGATCTGTAGTACATTACATAATGTAATTAGCTTCATTGCTAGAACTCATTCTACTGATGATTATCTTTCATTCCTTAGGACTATGCTCATCTAGCCTGCTGTCTAACTGCTGTTTGAGAGCAGCTGTGATGCTACAGATGTTCAGAGCAGAGCCTAGTGCCATATATATAATTGCTTTGAAATACCATCATTTGTGTCATATATATATTGCTTTGAAATACCATCATTTGGGCCCTCAATCCCAATGGGAAGTTGACTAGAGCTTTATTCGGGTGCTTGGTTTATTGATTTGGTGTATTTTGGTTTCTGAGTCAATATAATTTTTTTTCTAGCCATATTTCAAGCATTTTTAACTGAAATAATGGGGGCATGAATGAGTTCCATTCTGTAGCTGAAGGACTGGAAATACTGGGGTAATCTAGGGGAGAGGATACTGAGGATCTTTGGTCCGTAGTCTTGGATTGGTGGGGAGTAGGAGAAAGAAGGAGTAGAGCAGTATGACAGAAAGAAGTGGAAGGGGAGTTTGAACTTAGATGAAAGAAATGCATTTTGGAATAATTAAGAGAGAGTGCAAGGATCATGGATTCCTGGTATACTGCTGAAGAACATGCACTGTTTTCCAGACAGCTGGGAGGAATTTCAAAAGATTTGGATAATGGGAGATCTGGGTTAGTAAATACCAGAAGAAGGATCAACGGATACACTTTTATTTGTTCTTGTAGATACTAAGATCATAAAATGCAAGAGCTCTACTGGAATTGGCTCCTGCTAGTTCAGAGTTTAATAATGTTCATTTTTGATGGAAAGTCAAGGTGAGGGCACCCTTACTTCAGTCACTGGGAAGGTGAAAAACAAATAATCTTGGAAACCATTTCAAAATATATGAAGCATGAGAAAGTGATGTGAAGTAGTCAACATCAGTTTACAAAGGAGCAATCATGCCTGACCAACCTGACAACCTACCATGAAATGACCAGCTAGGTGGATGAAGAGAG
The DNA here is from genome assembly GCA_026283785.1 of Coracopsis vasa. Classification (NCBI taxonomy): domain Eukaryota; kingdom Metazoa; phylum Chordata; class Aves; order Psittaciformes; family Psittacidae; genus Coracopsis; species Coracopsis vasa. The sequence continues at coordinate 5,070 of JANHGB010013721.1, read as the reverse complement.
TGCTGTAAATGTTGCTTATCTTGAATTTAGTAAGGCTTTCAACTATGTGTCCAATAAGACCCTCATAGACAAACTGATGAAATGTGGGCAGTGAAGTGGACAGAAAACTGGCTGAAGTGCCAGACTGAAGGGTTTACGGTCAATGGCACCAAGTCCAGTTGAAGGCAAGTTGATAGTGCTGTGCCCTGGTGTTTGATACTGGGGCAAATACTGTTTAATATGTTTGCTATTTACCTGGGTGACAGGACAGATTGCACCCTCAGTGAGCTTGAAATTGAAATTGATCTTGACATATGCACCCTCATATGTTACAAAACTGGAATAAGTTCTTGTCACACCAGACAGTTGGGGTGCTGTATAAAGTGACCTCAGCAGGCTGAAGAAATGTGCTAACAGGAATGTCAAAAAGTTCAACAAAGTGAAATACAGACCTGCAATTGGGAAGATCCCATGCACTACTTCATGCAAGGAGCCACCCAGCTGGAAAGCAGTTCTGCAGTGAAGGACCTGTGACTCTTGATGGATTACAGGTTGATTAGGAGCTAGCCACGTGCACTGATGGCAAAGAAACTCAGCCACCTCCTGGGCTGCTTTGGGCAGAGTATTACCAGCAGGTTGAGGAGGTGATCTTTCCCCTCTACTTAGCCCTGGTTCAACCCATCTGGAGGGCTGTATCCAGTTCTGGATTCCCCAGTACAAGAGAAATGTAGACATGCTGGACCAAGTCTGCCACAGGGCCAAAAAAATGGCAAAGGGACTATAGCTGCTGTCATATGAGACTGAGAGAGCGGAACTACTCAACCTGGAGAAGAGAAGACTCAGATCTTATTAATGTGTGTACATATCTGATGGGTTGGAGTAGAGAAGACAAAGCCAAGACTAAGACAAATTCTTAGTGGAGCTCAGTGACAGGACAAGAGGCAATGGGCACAAACTGAAGCATAGGAGGTTCTGTCTGAGCATAAGAAGAAGCTTTTTACTATGACGGCGCTCAAACACTGGCACAGGTTGCCCAGAGAGATTGCGCAGTCTCCTTCTTGGAGATACTTCAAACCAAATGGACATGGTCCTGAGCAACCTGCTCTAGCTGGCAGTGCTTTGAGTGGAGTGGTAGAGTAGAAGTGCCTTTCAATCCCTGTGATTCTGTGACTCTCATCATGTGAATGGAGCTAGGAGATAATCTGGAGACTCCTCTCTGTCTGCCAGTGACAAGTCTTTATTACAGTTTCCATCTCTAAGTTCCCAGATCGAATTTATAAATTTAGAATGTCTTTAGCTGGCACTGAAACACATAATTTTAAACTACATGGCAAGAGTTTAATGTTCCCGGTGACATGTACTTGTCAAACGCTTTTTACTTGATTCTAAAACATACTGTTTGAAGAGAATGCACTATCAGACAACAGCAACGTGACTGTTGGGTTAATTAAAGATGTTGATAATGCTCAAGAAAAAGATTAGTGAAGCCCTCAGTGATATTTTAGGTCAAACAAATTGGGGTTTTTGTTCATGATAATTTTATTATCTTCTAGAAATACTTCTTCTACTGCAGCACGGTCATAAACTTACTGTGCTTCGGGAGTTCTAAAACCTGTCTTACAGAAGAAAATTATCCTTTACAGGAAATGAATATTTTCAAATATTATTTTCTTAATCTTGGAATAGTATTTCCTCATTCCACATGATTATAGATTTTCATAATAGACATCTAGTAGCTATTGCATCTACACACTTAAGGTTTACTTTTGGATGCTTATTTAATAAAGCAACTCATGGTAAGCACCCATTACATTGCTGTTGCCAATATTTCACTTAGTGTTTTTCAGCAATTCAGAGAGAAGGGTTGTGCTAATTAATGGCTGCTGCAGATCATTCCCTTGTTTCTAAGACAGTAACCCCTTCAGCCCACCTGCTTAGTAGATCACAAGCACAGGCCAAGATGAAACCATGGGCACTGTTAGAGTTGGATCCTTTTCTCACTTTTTTTGTTCTAGATAGATAGAAAGAGAGCAAGAAGCAGGATAATCAAGTAAGAGTTGCTCTGACAGCCAGGAAACTCAGTGTGTTAGTGGGACATTGGTTCAGTTCCTGCCTTGGCCACTTAGGTGCTACCTGGCACTGGGGCTGGTACCTTGTTTGCTTATAACTTGTAAAATTATGATTCTGGCACTGAGGTGAACAGCACAGCCATTACAATGAAAGTGCTAGTAAACCTTCTTTTGCATGAAAAAGAAATGGTTGTTTGAAATACTTTCCTTTTTCTAAAGGATGTTCCAGAACAGATGGGGCATCTGCATTGATTGAAAGGATGTTCTGTTTTCATTCCTGAAAACATAAAAATTCAAAATTTGAAATGTTTTTTATATATATTCCTCTATTTCTTTCTGTCATTTAATGCAGTAGAGTGAAAAGATGGATATTGGGTTTTCTTTCTTTCTCCCCTTAATTACTCTTCACAATGTTTCCAAAAAGTTTCCCTGTCAACTGCCACAACAAAAGGGTAAAAACAAATGTTTATTTTTGTCATATGGGTGAAGCCAATAATTTATAATGTGAGGAATAACAAGGAGATTGACGATTAGCATTATGTGGGCAGTTGACAAAGACTTCTCAGGAGATGCAGAGGTGGTTGGTATATCACATTGAAAGAAGGCTGTAACTCTGGGCCTAAAATACTGTAAAAAGAGGCTAGGGACCCCAGGAAAAAAAAAAACCCGAACAAAAGACACCCCACCAAAAAACAACAACAACAAAAAAACCATATAGATTTTGATGTTGAAATGCCTCTTTAAAAAAAAAAAAAACAGCAAACAACAATTCTTTGATTGATAAATTTAAACTTTGATAATACCAGTGACAGAAATAGCACACAGTATTGTTCTTGATGACTTTTCGTGCCAGCAACAGTGCATTCACTATCTTCCCTCCCTGTGTGCCTCCCACCTCCAAAGTCACATCACTTTGCAGTACCTGGTTGTTTGATTTTTCTTGTGCTCTTCCCAGTCCCAGCCATGCTGGCAAAATCTTTTTGTTGGTCCCTCCATCTTGTCTGTCTCTATTTCCTAGGCTCAGACTGTCAAACAGGAATTGAGACCATAGTCAGCATTTTGGACTGGTTTGCCATCCAACAGTAGGTTTTGTTCTGTGTTCCCATATTTTTATCCCATTGCTGCACAGATCCCACCACCTTGCAAGCCACTTGTCCTTGCACTTTCTGTCAAAGGCTACTACTGCCATTGCCAACATTGTTTGCTTTACCTCCTTCTCAAGTGGATTTCTACAGAGCGTGCTTGCTGTACATGGCAGAGAGGGAAGAGGGATTTAAGCTGGTGTCCTTAGTACAGGAAAGACATGGACCTGTTGGCGGGGTGCAGAGAAGGGCCACAAAAATATTCAGAGGGATGGACCACCTCTCCTACAAGGAAAGGCTGAGAGAGTTGGAGTTGTCCAGCCTGGAGAAGACTCTGAGGAGACCTTATGGCAGCCTTCCAGTGCCTAAAGAGGACCTGTAAGAAAGATGGGGAGAGACATTTTAGCAGGGCCTGTTGCTAAAGGGCAATGGTTTTAAACTAAAAGATGGTAAATTCAGACTAGATTTAAGGAAGAATTTTTTTGCAACGAGAGTGGTGAAACACTGAAACGGTTGCTCAGAGAGGTGGCGGATGATCCATTCCTGAAGACATTCAAGGCCAGTCTGGATGTGCTTCTGGGCAACGTGGTCTATTTGAAGATGTCCCTGCTCACTGTAGAAGAGGTTGGACTAGATGAGCTTTGAAGGTCCCTTCCAACCCAAACTATTCTATGATTCTGTGATTTCACAGATCTGGTGAAGAGAACAACCACATGAACCGATGTCGTACCAGCTGAGGCAGCATGTGCAGAACACTGCCCCCACGCTTAAGAGGTGTTAACTTCTTAAGCTGGGTCTGCTCTTACCAAATAATATCATGCAGCTACAAGCAGCACACTTGTTCAGGAATATGCTGGAAAGAAAGGGAAGGAATAAAGAAGGGTAAAAAAGAAACCAATAAGGAAACTTTGTAGTGATCTGAAATACGGCATGGTACAAAGAAATTTCTAAAAAAGCACTGAATGCCTCAGAAAGCATAAGTGATTTTAATGCTACATATTTCAATGTTATTAAATGAAACCAGGAGGGAGTGTGCAGAGACACAGTGTTACTGCATGGGCCAGGTAACTTCTGTTCCATCTTCCTATTTCTGACTTTCTTAAGCCAGTTTTTCTGGATCATTCCTTGAAAAGCTCATGTAGATTTGTCCTAGTAATACCGACACCATGGTCTGAATGTGAGCAGCCTTTTATTTGAAAGTACAAAAAGAATAGGTAAGTTTTAATTAGAGGCATAAATGATTTTGCTGTTTCTTCCTGATGCTTTAGTAAATGTTAAAATTACTGTTACCACAGTTTCCCGTTTAACGATTTTCACTTGAAATTATGAATTTCTTTTTTCCTTAAGACTTTTCTTAAATCTTTTGGGGTAAAACAATGAGGAGAAACAAATACAGCTGAGGCAACTGGAAATACATCTTCTCTAAAAAGCGTCTCCTGATTATTAAGGAGGGCATTGTTGCTTCAACATTAAAACAATTCTCCAATGACATTTACCTTAAGAGAAATGCAGGTCAGATAACTATTATTATATATATTATTGTATATTATTAGTGCAGTTATTTTATTTACTAAATCTGCCCCTAAAGAGTACTTTTGGGGTAACGTATAGCAAATTGAATTGAGGGAATTGAAGGAGGGAATGTGTAGAACTTTGATGAAGGAGGCCGCCGGAATCACCACAAAGTCCTCATGGAGATATGCAGGGTATTCAACTTTATTGCCCAGATAGCACACAATATATACTCTTTTCCATGATTCACGCGGTCTCGCTATTCGTCTGATGGGTTAACACATTGTATTCACGCGAAGCTACAGCTTGCTAATTGGCCCTATGCAAATATACACGTGCTAGCAGCACACCTGAGGCAAGCAGCCAAATGATTAGACAACTATAGCCGTTCACACACCTTATCATTATACCTAATTGGTTCTTGCTTT
>JANHGB010013720.1:0-16595 GCA_026283785.1 Coracopsis vasa | reverse complement strand
AGTGGAAGGTGTCCCTGCCCATGGCAGGGGTTGGAACTGGGTGAGCTTTAAGGTCCCTTCCAACACAAACCATTCTGTGATTCTATGATTCTACAGTGTGGGGGAAGAAGAACAGGAGATGAAAGAGCAGGGGCACAATGTTTGGCCTGGGAAACCCTTGAAAAGAGGTGACTCTGGCTCCCTGCTTTTCCTGCCCCCTCTTTCCTTCCCTTTAGTTCTTCTCCATCCTTCCTCTTCCTTTCCCCCTCAATAATCCTGTATGCCTGGAATCACAATAAATAGTGCATCAGATAAAGCAAGGGATTATTTCCTTGTGCTTTCGCTATTAAATGAAGCACAATACCAAAGTGTTCACGCATCACCCTGGCTCATGTGAAAGAAAAGATCCTTTTATTCCTTGGCTAGCCTTTTGTATAGCCAAGAATCTGCCACCCACTCAGGTAATTTGTACCAATGGATTGTACCTGTGGTAGCAGAAGATCCTCTCGGGAGGGAATATCCAGCAGAAACCAAGCATTGCTCATGCTTGAAAAGGGCTGGCTGGAAAGGGGGTGAGAACTGATTTTTATTTAAACTCATTTGGAGGAGAGGAGGACTCAGGAAGAGGCATTTGCTCAAACAGGGAACAGTTTGGTTGGGGTTTTTTTTGCTTATCTTGAAATGCTTGTGTTCTTAGTGAATGAACAAAGGGCAAGTGCCTTGTGGCTGATGGACCAAACTCACACCCTCCCGCTTACTGCCACCTTTGAATGTATCTTCACTGATAAAATCTTCTCCTCTTTCCCCTTCACATTTGCCCTCTCTTTAGGCAAAGGACCAAGATTTCTTGTATACAGGGATACCAGAGCCAGAAGCATCACTCCAAGATATAATTTGGCTGAGAGAGTATAAAACTGACAGGAGGATAAAAATGACAGGATGTCCCTCTCGCCAACCGTGTCTTACCTTGGCAGCATCTCAGGTGTCTTCTACCCTAATGCCAGTGTTTTGCTGTAAAGACACGGACAAGAAAAGCCTTCAGCATGCTTTCAGCTCCCAGCTTGCCAGGCCAAAGATGTTCTGAAAAGTGAAGAATTTCTGAGGAAGCTGAAGATCACACAGAGATATTCCTAGCCAAAAACACCAGGGTGGAGATTTCCTATTCCTACTGACAAGAGGTCACAGCCAGCCACACAGGGAAAAGTCCCTGTTGCACCCCGGCACTGGCTTCCTTTCTCAGTCCAACTGTCACCCCAAACTCCCCTTCCTTGCTGTCCTTTTCCACTCAGGTTATCCTTTGTGCTCCTGCAGACTCTTCCCTCAGGCTAATGGCACCCTTTGCCTCTTTGAAGTATTAGATGCCTCGGAAATAACACAAAGGTGCTGAAAAATTAAGTTTCAGGGGCTGTTCATTTCTAATGGGCTAAAACCATCAGAAAAATATCTAAACCCATGAAATTATCTAATTTTGCAACTGTGCTAGTGGAGAAAATCACTATGGCAAATACAGCAGAGCTGTTCTGTTCCCCTGTACACTCTCCCACAGTATTTTCATAGAGTTATGGAATGGTTTAGATAGGAAGGGCCCTTAAAGACCATCCAGTTCCAATCCCCTGCCATGGGCAGGGACACCTTCCATTAGACTAGGTTGCTCCAAGCCCCATCTAACCTGGCCTTGAACACTGCCAGGGATGGAGCAGCCACAGCTTCTCTGGGCACCCTGTGCCAGGGCCTCAACACCCTCACAGGGAAGAACTTCTGCCTCAGATCCCATCTCAATCTCCCCTCTGTCAGTTTAAAGCCATCCCCCCTTGTCCTGTCACTCCATACTCTTGTAAGAAGCTCCTCTCTGGCTTTTTTGTCTGCCCCTTTAGGCACTGGAAGCTGCTTTAAGGTCTCCCCGGAGCCTTCTCCTGTCCGGGCTGAACAAGCCCAACTCTCTCAGCCTGTCTCCATAGCAGAGGTGCTTCCAGCCCTTGAAGCATCTTCATGGCCTCCTCTGGACTCATTCCAAAACGTCCATGTCCTTATTTTAGGATCTCAGAGCTGAACACAGGACTGCAGGTGGGGTGTCACGAGAGCAAAGTAGAAGGGGAAAATCACCCTCCTTGACATGCTGGCCACGCTCCTTGTGATGCAGCCCAGGTTACAGTTGTCTTTCTGGGCCTTTCTCCTCCCCCTAAGTCAGAGGATGTAAAGTTTTGGATGGCTTTGAACAAGTTGTGCAGCAACGTAGCCAGTGCTCAGATTGAATTTTCATGACTAAATTTGCTTGATCTTTCTTTTTTTTTTCTTTCTTTCTTTTTCCAGGCTTTGGCTATCAATTAAAAGAACACTGAAGGAACACTACTCTTTTGTCTTTTGTGTTGCTCCCCTACAAAATAATGAACTGTTTAATACACTGGAGGCAATTTCAAATTATCTAGTTTAATGAGGAAGGTTGTGACGGAAGATTTATTACCCTTTCTGATCTGTTAATGTATTTTCCCAACCATCCCAGCAGAAGCAATCACTGTATTTTCATTATACACTCTATTTTCAGGGGTTCATTAGTTGTAGACTAAAAATAACAGCTAAGGGCTCAGTCTGAGAGCTAATCCAATCTTTTTTAATTGGAAATAAAATTTGATTAGACAACTTTCTAATCATAACAGCATCAAGCATCAAGACCCTTACTGGGTGTTTTGTCCAAATTGCAACTTCATGTGACTACACATAAAGACCTGACCTAGAAATACAATCATGTAGTGCTACAAAGGACAAACCCAGCCTTTCCCTTGGACAAAAAAATTCCATGTTAGCTCAAGCAGTGGATTGTAGTCTATTCCAGTTGATGCATATTGCAAAAAAGAAGGTCTGGCAGTGAACCTGTTCAATTGAGACAAACTCAGAGATGCTCTGAGCTAATAGCTGAATGTGAGTATTAAGAAATTACTAAGATTATTCCCCCAAAAAAAAACAAATTACAAAGAAAAATAAGGAAAATAAGATGGAAGAGCTCCCAGGTCACCAACAGGGCCTCCTACCTCAAAGCTGGATTCAAACCCTTCTTACGCTGGCACTTCCCAGCAATGGCTTTGTGCTGTTAGATTACAGTACATAACACAAGCCCGGTGGTTTTCGGCTGCATCGTTTTGATGTACAAGAGCCACAAGCACAATGAAGAAGAGAGGGAGAGAAGCAGTTTTGGGTTTTACAGGGCATGCTCTTTGCAAAAAGATGTCTCCACTGTGGTGGGAATGTGGACGTGTGCTGCCTGCCTGGCACCTGCCCTGGCATCCTCATGTCCCATGAGCCAGCAAGTGTATCCACACTGGTGGGGGGAAGAGGAACTCCGGCTTTGTCCCTCTACAGTGGCCAGACATCCTTAATGGGCATGGGCTAATGAGCCTGCTATAACTTTTAATTATGCTGTGGCTCTGTTGTGGCAACCGCGGAGCAACACTCTCTCACCAGTCCTAAACGCACACCATTGGAGGGATTCTCCCCAGCAACCAGAGTCCATGTGAGGACATCCTTGGGGCACTCAGCAGGATCCCCGCAGGATGGTGTTGTAATGACCTGCCTGCAGGGAGGCTGGGCTGCGGATGTGTTTTGGCCAGATAACACATCACTCAGACACCCAGGGGATTCTTAAAATGGATGTAAAGAAGAGGGAAGTTATTGCACCTCACGTCAGCCCCATGCTATAGATTTCAGATGCATAAATTATATAGTTACATTCAAAACTCTATTATTCATAGAGTTGAGTAAACAAGTATTGATTTTTACACTGTAGCACAAGTATTTCTAATGATGCAGAGGCTCCTTTTCTATCCTCAGTAACTCTGACCTCATCAGTGCTTCCTGAGAGTAGTATTTAACAAGGACGATCAAGTTTAAAACCAGTTAGCTGCCGGTGTTTGGAATGGAAATCAATGTGCATTTCTTTCTGAATGGATGACTTCTCCACCCACACCATGTCATGTGCAGCTCATCCTATGACTGTTTTAGATGCTGAACCAGACATGCAGAGAGAAAACAAGTGAAGAAAGGATGTGAGAAACTATCTCAGCTCACGCAGAGTAACCATAGCTCTCCCACCTTATGGGAAGAGGCATTCTGGCTGTGTGAATGTAGCAGAGAAAGTAAGCTTAAATGTGTTTTTAAAAGTGATACTACTGCAGAGTCACATTAAACCTTTTGAGAAAGGTCCTACCATGAGTATATGAGCTTGTGTCAAGATTTCTCTCTATTAACTATTTATCTCTATTAAATGTATGATAGTACCATGCACATTTAGGAGTGGCATAAAAAAATCCTTTAACTGCGTTTTCCAGTGCTCCATTATTTCAGAGGTTAACCAAAATCACTTACTTCATAGCTACCTTTGCTACAGTGAATCAATGGACAAGTTCCTCATTGGATTTTTATTGCAGATAAAATTGACAGAGAAAATCACTAGGATATACTTAAAAATGGGAAGGAAATGTACGTTTACAATAAAAAGGTCTCTGAAGGTCTCTTGTTTCATAGGAAGGAAGTTGTCTTCGTATTGCATGAACTATAAAAAATGATTAAAACTGAAGAGAGACAGGAAGCTGATAATTTGATTTATCATCTTAATGGCTATGATTCATGAATAAATAATATAATGGTTTATGTCTCTCTTGTAAAAGAAGTAGAGAGGAGCAATTTGTCTAATAAATGACTTCAAAAATTACAGCTGAGTCTTGTTTGCCACATTTGTTCTATTTAAAAAGAAAGAGGGAGTATCTTATTTCTTATTACTTACTAAGACATTTGTTGTATTATTTATAAGAGTCAAAAACCTTAACTAAAAGCCACTCATTTCTGACCACAGTCTCCCATTAGCTTTAAATTCAGGAAAGAGAAAGGGATTGATCACTAGATCAATAAATCTAACCTTAGAGCTGACTAAAAGCTTCCTTTAACCTCCTTCCTTCAGCATCCTTTTTCCAAATTAAAGCATCCCCCTTCTTAATTATTTAAGAGCATGTCAATTTTACAGTAAAGCCATACATGACTGCATCATTCAAGGATTTCTTCTTTATATTGGAAACACATCGGTATCATTGAAAGGAAAGCATTTCAGTTATGATCACGCATTTATTTTCTTTTCAAGCTGGATATGCTACTATAGATACACACATCCTGCTCCAATTGTGCCCTGGATTTCATCAAGACAAGTGCTGAGAATAGGAAAATGGAGAAGAAATGTGTACTCCCAACTATTGGACACACAAACTACCCCAAATCCATCAAATGATTCTGATGGGGCTGAAGTTGCTCTGTATTCACGGCACTGGGCCAACACCTGGCATGACTATAGAGCTGCAAAAAGTCACTTCAGGCAAAAGCAAACTCCAGAGAACACAATTAATGGAAAGAGTAGTTAATTTTTTAAACCATCCTGTAAAAAGAGCTTGTGTATGATGTTTGTCCAGCGTGCATCAAGAACCTGACCTGTTCCCACCCCTCCATATAGGAATAATTTATCAAAATCAGATCTTCTTACCCGAAGCTGTTCACACTGACTCAATATGCTGTATTTCAACTATCCTCCTATGGAACCACCTGCAGACCAACACAAACCACGTCACACGCACACAATTCTCAATACAATGCCAGGTGGCTGCCCCTAAATGGAGGGGCTGTGGCCAGGGTCACCTCTGGATTGTGTCCTCGCTCAACTGACTGACCTGCTGTGTAGCCTTGAGCATGTGCTTTTCCACACACTTCCATATTTTCCTCATTCCAAATTTAATCTTCATCCTGAAGAACTTGGGATCTCCATCTTGCAAGAGCTTGTATTTAGAAAATGGAAGTTCCTACTCTGTTTCTGAGGCTAATTGTTTTGGAGGGCTTTAACACTGAACTTCAAGACTTGGCTACCCTTGGATCACACTTCAGATCAAGGTATTATATTATCTGAGTGAGCAGCACTGGTAAGACTGCTAATGACAGCTGCAGGAGGAAAACTTTAGGGCCACAACTCTTGGCATATTGTAAAATTAATTAATTTCTACAAGTCTTAGGAAAAGAAAAAATGAGAGAAAAAAGATAAAAGGGCACATAGATTTAAGCAAAATAGATCTTTTGAGTTCTTTCATAAAAAAATGAATACTTAATGAAATAGATCTTTCTCAGACTGCACATATATACACAACTCAATGTCATTAGGTACAAATGTCACACAGGTATGATCTGGACAAATAAAACAGGAAAGAATGGGGTGAACTTCCACAAAAGCTCATTTGTCAGTATTTTCTACATCTGATTTCCCCTAAATAAACACAGTTAACTGGCCCACAGTCCAAAGGCACTATTTTTATGCACCGCACCTTCTTCCCCCAACTGCTGTATTATATAGGTCTCCTAAATTTGGAGTGCTCAAGAAGTTTTTGGGTAAGTGATGCATCAACTAATGTCAAAACAATGTAGGCTGCCTATAGAATGACACTGAAAACACATTGCATTGGGTAACTATACCCCAAAAAAAGGTTGTTTCATGGTCTTTCATTTTGAAGGGACAAAATTTGCTGATTTTGAAAGAGGTGGTGGCCTTTGCTAAATTTCAAGTATGACTTTAGGTCAAAATCTATGTTTTGTGTTCTTGAAATAATAATGCTAATCTCTACCTAAAATGATGAGTGTTTTGCCCTAATTAAGGGTTTCTGAAAGAGAATTTTAATGAAGCAGATTGCAAATATCTGATGTCATTCTGTAAAGTCAAGACTTTGACTTTGCACTGCAGCCATGGCAAACCACAGCCCACCACTACACCGTGACAGGTGCTGTGGGAAAGAACAGAGCCAAGATGATCCCTGCTGCTCACTCACTTTGTATTTGGAAAATGGTAGTGATGGGGGGAAAAGGGGATTTACTAGTATGAAGCTGTCCTTGATAAAACACAGTTTATGCAAAAGGCAATGTCAGTTGAATGGAAGCAGCACAAGGAAAAGATGACAGAAAAAAAAGGCTAATTTTTCTGACATCAGTCATGCTATTACATTTGCATACGGAGGAGGGAGAATCTCAGCTGGTATAAGTGTATCAATAAAGCCACGCTGATTTATAGCAGCTGAGAGTTTGTCCTGTAGTGTATTCATCCACGTGTGATGCCATAGATTGATGTGTTAGCATTTTCTCCCTGGAGACTTTGGTTCAAAACCTATTTAAAACACAGGGAAAACAAACAGGCTGGTCTCTAAGCAGATGTCCCTAGAAATCTGTTTACATCATCACAGTGACAGCAGTTCAGTGGAAAAGGTTTTCTCTGCTCAAGGGGGGACAAGACAGGGTGGCAGGTCCCTGGTGGAGTTGCGTTGCAAATCTTCTTTGCTAACTCCAGAGTACCCAGCCTGAAGGACACATCCGATGTCTACAAACCTGTCGGATCCTGTACAAGGTGAAATTAAAAGATTCAGATAGAAATGAAGCACATACAGATGGAGACAGAACTGCAGGTTGCTCCTGCACCTCCTGGAGCTGTGCCTCTGCCTCGAGGCCAGCCTGGAAAGCAATAGAGTTTCTTGCCTGAACCCAGATCCACTGAGTCTCAGTGGAATTTCACCAATAATTCAGCAGCAGATCTGCCTATCCATATAATGTAAGTAATGCTTTTAGGAGCATTATCCATGCATGGTTTTCCCGTACACGGAATTTGGCAGGAAGCCATTCAACCAAATGCTTCACGTTGCAAGAAAAATCTCCAGACTTTTTTTAACTATACTTATTAAAATACCAACTCTCCTACTGACAAAGTAGAAAAGTTATTGATCTTCACCTTAGGATCAACCATGCAAGATCAGATAGTTTAATATGCAGATTTTTAAGGAAATATCTTCATTCTCCCCCTCTGTACTTTATAAGAAGTAGCAGCTCTTTTAGTGAAAACGGTATTTCTAATGAAATAGTAACACAGAAACAGAGTTACCAAGTCCAAGCCCCTTGTATCATAAGTAAGTGTACCATTATCCCTTCCAGACACTGATCAAATCCCAGTTTATGAGTAGTTTGCTTTTTACTGCTATTATACAAAATGAAAAGCTGTTCCAGAACTGCATTGCTCTGATGGGGACAAGCTTTCTCTTTTCCAAGCAAAATCTTTTCACAACCAGTTTATACAAGTTTGTTCCTGTACCGAGTGTTGTCCTTAACTTGAATTCTTTTTCCTCTCCCTGGTGTTTAGTCCCCTGATATATTTATAGAAAGATCATATCCTCTTTCAAACTTCATTTTGCTTGGAATAGTCATGTTAGAAATAGACTGATGAATTTGCTGTATTAGATATGGACGGACAGACATACACGCACACAGAGGGTAGAGCACTCATTTTAAAAGAAATGCAGAAAATACAGATGAGTCAATCTTTAGTTAACAGTGCATTATTTCAAACATGTCAGCAACACATGTAAATTACAATAAAAAAGACAGATCAAGTTCAAAACTGATTTTTAGGGGTTTTTTTTAGATCTAAACACTACCCACCTATAGAAATACCAGAAAGCCTACCTGAAATTCCATAAAACTCTAGTCTGGGAACAGTACCAAAAGCCCACAAGGAATATCATTTCTATAAAAGAAAGCTGGGAAGAACCAAAGTACATTTGGATAAAAGAGCCTTAGACAGAGGCTACTTTGGGTGGTAAATAATCTGCAGGAAGGAAAAAGAAATAAATCAAATTGCTATTAAAAAAAACCACCATAGAAGGAAGAAAAGACTGAACATACTATTTGTCTGCTTAGAGACAATCTCATTCTTTCACAAAAATATTTCCTAGCTTTGCTGCTCTGGTACATCAATCCTGAGTACTCTAACTTTTGACTTATAATGATATTCCTTCAGATACAGCTTCACCGACGGAGGAATGGGAAGTGCATCAATACCATCATAAGTTGTACAGTTGCAAATAACCGTTCTACATATATGTTGAAGAGAAAAAGGAAAAGTCCTGTTCAGTGGAGTGGATAAAAGTGGTTCAAAGAACATACAGGAACTTGGATCTTTATAGTGCTCTAGGAGTCCCGTGATGTCGGGAGAATGGAAAACACAAGGATCATGGGCATCAAAGCTGAAGTTGTGATTCCACTGCTCTATTCGTGCGTGGAGGGAACGACTGTAGCGCCTGAAGCTCACAGAAAACAAATAGTCTTCTTGGGCAGAATCTCGTAACAAAAATGTTCCCTCCGGCTTTCCTTCTAGCAGCGCCTCGGCTGCATATTTATCCATGACTCCCCAGTAGCAGGGATTATTATTGATCTGGAGGAGGTCTGGGACTAGGCAGTGGACATAATCAATCTGTGTATGGTATTTTGGAGGCGTTTCCATCCGTAGCAGCTCATCATCCGTTTCCCATTTGGGCTTGTTTCTTTTTCTAGAGCTTGTGCACAGTGTTATAACTTCATCATCGGAGTCCATATCACTCTCATCTTTACTACTCCTTACCACCTTACCTGTAACCAACTCAGACCTTGAATCACCCCTAGAAGAACCGCTGTCCGTAAAGTCACCCGACTGGGAGGGAGAGTCCATTCCCCCATTGGCAATCTCATCGTCTCGCAGCTGATCATCCTGTTCCTCATGCTGGGATAAATCAGCAATTATCCAGTCTTCTGCTTTTGGACTTATAGGGGCTGTATGTCTTTCGATCAAGTGCCACCGAAAAGCTAGCTCCGAGCGCGGAGGGAAAGGACACTTATCTAGCATTAACTCACTGATATGAATTTTTCTTTTTGATGGCAGTCCTGAGGTGTGCCGACTGCTACAATTCTTGATGGGAAAGCACTGACCCACAGCATCTTGCAGCTTCTGTTTGAGAGATCGGCCTAAAAACTTGTGACCACACGAGCGGTCTAGATCCAACTCGATAGATGAGCAGCTATACTTCCTTTCTTGGCTTCTTAAATTAGTCCCCGATCTTCCCTCAGCACTTGCTGTTTCAGCATCGGAACAATGCTCGCTCTTTTTTGACCAGGAGAGCTTCTTTCCACTCCAGACGTAACCATCCTTTCTGTCCGCGCTTCTGCTCCGACTGCTTTTGGGTCTCACATCTGCATTTTTAATATTATTGTCCTTATTTTCTGCCATTTTGACAGCTGTACTTCACGAGTTGCCAGAAAGCACACACTGTTTCTTGCACAGTTTTCCTACATAAGGAAGCTTCCTTGAGGCACTTTCTGGAAATACCTAAGGAAAAAGAAAACACAGCTGCGTTAACAGCTAACACAAGACCAATGCAGGTGTATACAGGACAACAGCAACAACTGATTGCTAAGCATGTGAAGTAATATGATAAAGCTGAATTCACCAGTAACCCCACAAATACCAGCCAGATCCCTGACAAGGCTGTCTTAACCTTCCCTTAGGAAGCACATCTTTCTTAATAAACCACCTTACATGATTTTAAACTATCCATTCTGAATAGGCAGCAGAGCAGAGAGTTTTGGGTGTTGGCAACCCTACTATGCTAGGGTCCATTTTAAATGGAAGGGCTTCATGTGGCAGGTGATACTCTTGAGCTGTTTAATGAGCAATTCTGTATCTCTTCCAAATAACCTTTCAAGAAGGAACAAGCCAGAACAGAAGCAACTAGGTCAGAGTACAAAGAGCTACTGTACCTAGATGATATGCCTGTTTGCTACTAATCCACAGGGTGGGATGCCAGAGATCTTTTTCTTAACTGACACTTTTGGGTCACTTTCTGGATGGAAAAAAAAAAAAAAAAAGGAAAAAAATTATATCAGTCACAGATTTCATCAATTTCTGAAAGCTGTTTTCCTCTGCCTTTTCGAATGGAGCTAGAAAATACCAAGGCCCTAAGGGATTGAAATATCTGGGGCTTTACATACTGAAAAGGATTAAAACAATCCAGTCCCTTACTAAAAGCAATTTTAAAAGGCTGTGAAAGATGGAACTGCTTATTGCTCGTTAGAGAAGGAAGTTTACATTATTAAAATCAGTGTTGCTCTGAAACCTACAGTAGCTGATGTCATTCTCTTTTGTTTCCAAAAGCATATTGAATTCTCAAATAGATAAGAGGTTTCCTTTAGAATGTTGCACTTTGAAAAAAAGAATCCTCTAAGGATTACCCAGTTGAAAGTAGAGCAAATTTTTCCAACCTACATAGATAGCAGTATGTTATATATGTTATACTCTCCTGAGGCGTGGCAGAATGCAGAAGTGTTTCCTATCACATACCATGATGCTTTTTCACCAAAACAACATTTGGCTCCTCTATTCCACTGGGGGTTTTTTTGGCTGTGGGGTTTTAGTTGTGTATTTGGGTTTTTTTAATGTTTTGGTTTAGGTTTTTTGTTTTAACTAATTGAAATGGTAAATACTAAGCAGGAAAAGAAAAGGGCATCCACTTCCTCTCTCCATTCAATCAGGATTAGCCAGCATGACACAACCTCTCTGCCGTCCCCCGGGGCTGTGCAGCCTGAGTTCGAGCCTCTGCTTTCAGTAAAAGAGTAAGACTGCCGTGCCAAAAGGCTCGCATGCACTCTGTGGGCCAAATGCATCCCAGATGTAACTTTCACCCAGGAATTCTGGACGTTCCATTCCTTATTCACAATCCCCAAACCTGAGAGCTGTACAGGTAAGGAAAAGGAAGAGGAAGGGAGGAGATGCAGAGATGTAGAATGAGGGTAAGAGAGGTTAAATATGGCAAATAGATTGAAAACCCGCTGGCATTAAAGCAGTCTAGATGAATAGCACCTCACTGGTACCAAGCAGAATTACAGAACGGGATCCACATTCCAGTGATTACAAATCAAAGTTGAAAATAAAGATCTCTTTTTCTTTTCTCAGGATTTTGCAAACCACTTTTCAGTGAAAACACTGCAGGATGTAATGCAGATAGGAGAAATCTGCTGACAGGTCTCATTTATCTGAGACCCGAAACACCTTTATTTTGACCAAGACTCATGGATTGCTTTTGTAACATTGATATTTTTAATCTAGAAACAACTAGAGTGGAGCACTGAATTTTCTCCACAATTAGAAAAGAAGAAAACAATGAAATCTCATTTACCCTGGTGATAATTAGAAGTAACTGAAGACAAAAAGTTATTCTAGATTCATCCTGTGGTAAAATACATTAACTCCCTATATATGGGATTTTTAATTGGACAGAGAGATACCACTGAGATTGCAAAGTCAAGTACTTAAAAATTAGGATATGACAGTTGGTAATTGCTTTTAAAATCTTCAATTATCTCATTCTACATGTCCAGCCCACATGAGGAATAAGAATATGCAGAATATGGGCTTTTAATTAAAAACTGCCAAATGCACAAAACCAGAAGTGCTGAAAAGGCCTGTTACGTCCTGACTTCAGTCTGCACCTGAAGCAAGCTCAGTGTTCATGTCATTCCTGGGTTGTTGTTGTATGTAACTATAAAGGCACCTTCTACTTTGTACCTTTCTTCTATCGTGAACCATTAGTGGTACCTGAACCCTGAAACTCAAACTGGAGAAACAGCACGTGATGCTGTAAGACACGGCCCATTAGCCAGCAACAGAGAGAGCTGTTTCCCTGGGGTTTGAAGGCTGCTGGAACTGAGGCACCAATTCTGCCATGTCAGAGCAGTAATTGCTAATCTGACATAACACCAGACCTGTGAAAAGAGCATGGAATAAATGAAGAAAAAGGGATGTCATCCTACTAAAACCAGGTTTGGACTTGACCTTGTGAAGGAAGAGTAAAGGATGGGTCAGTGGTGAGCTTGTGAGTCAGGAGATAAAGCCTCTGTTTCCAAATGTGTTACAAATGTCCTCGTGTTCACAGGCAAGCTGCCTTCTGAAACACGCATCAGCCACAGTGTATTTAGGTGCCCAGATCCCATTGTCTGGCATTCCAAGAAGGGGTCACGCTTTCATAACCTTTCAAATCCGTGATTCACAGCCCCAGTAAAATGGGAACAAAACATAATTTGGGTGACAGAAAGAAAAAGGCATAAAGTGTAGAAAGGCATTCAGTGCTGTATTACCACTTGAGGCTATCCACCTAAACCAGCTATTCCTTTCATTGCAAACGTCCGGGGAAATGCTGTGTACCGTACATCCATTAATGGCTGAAGCGCAATAGAAAGAGCAGGATGGGAGGGCAAGGATAAAAGAGGGAAGACAGAGAGTACTTTTCCCTACAGGCAAGGTTAAATGGAGGAGTCCAACACTGTTCTGAGATCCTTTGGTAGATATAATTAGTCTCCTGCCTACAAAAGCCTTTATCTATGTGGGGATACTTTAGGCATCTCAGAAGCAAGCAGACCTGACAAAAGCCTTATGCTTGAAACTCTTCTATCTAAGTGAACAGCAAAGATAAAGCAACGTGCAGGGATAAGCAGAGTTCATTTCGGGCCACAGGATCTGGCTTGTAGTTCAAGGTTATCCAGCACTGTCACAGCTTACAGTTCCTGAGGACAAGCAGAGAGCTGGGTGGGTTTTGTTGTTGTTTTTAAAACGTGCACAGCTCCCTCCTTCAGAGGCACGTCTCTCGCCAGGCTGCGGAGGGGGGTGCAGATGGCTGCACAAGATGCTTTTTCTTTCAAGCACTGATGCCTCAACACTAAGACTTCAAGCCCAAACTAAAAGCAGTATCTAGCAGCTATTTGGAGACAATAACAATTTTACCTCCTAGCCAGAGGTAGGCTGCAATCAACAACTGTGATAAGGCAGTTACAGCCTCATCATATGTCTAATTAAATCAGCAGCAAATAGTCAATAACTCCAATAGGAGAATCAAAGCCATAAGTGTAGACAGACCTTCCTTTTTTAATTTATTCAATAAATACTGAATTGCTGTAACTAGATATTTGTGTCCTGAGCCGCTGGATCCTTGCCTCTATCCAATACCTCCAACTTTTCATTAAACTACTTCCCTTTCAGTATAAGGAAGCAGCAGATGATGGTGTGTCTCCAGCCCTCCCTCATGCTCAGAGCCAGACTGCTGCCAGCGTGGGCTCAGGGGAGCCATGTCCTGGTCTGGCCATGTCCTGCAAACCTCTGTGGACAGAGGTCCCGCCACTTCTCTGGTGTGTTCCCATGCTGCACGACCCTTCTAATGAAAGAAGTCTTTTGAAAGTCTTCTGTCCGAGCACACAAAACCAAAGCACTGCTTTATTATGCCTCTATTTAAAAAAGGAGACTCACACAAGGAACAATAAATCAAACTTGGAATTGTTATAGAAGTTGATATTCTTCTAGAGCTAATAAAATCCCGAGAGAGAAGAGCAAGCTACAGTAAACTGGAGAACTTTTTAATTTCAACTTGCATAAAAGTTATTTTAAAAAAATCTTAACAGTCACACGCTGTTTTCATTAATTTCACCTACTAGATTTTTGCCACAAGACCGCATTTTAAAACCTGACCTTCCACTGAAGTTGAGCTGTTACTGACTTATTTTGGAAAAAAGCCCAGCCTATTAAGGATAACATTAAGTCTCAATTCCTCTGTCTGAAATTATTTTTCTTCGTTTTCGACAATGCTTAGTTTGATTTATGATACCATCCAAAAATACCTAAGCTTGACTCCAGAGGCCCTTCCAGCAAATTAAAGCAATAATCACACTCACACAAGAAAAAGAGCGACTGTCTAAAGGTACCAGTGGTAATTAACCTACAATATTTCTTCCTTGGAATACCCTTGATTCGTCCTGGGTCTGTGTACCTGCAGGAGGAGGGGGGTATGCGGCCATGCCCACCTAACCCCAATACTGGCACTGTTTTATCCATACCCAGGAGGTGGAAGTGATCTGGAAGCAGGTTCCAAAGGTGAGGGCTGCTCGCCTCTACTGCTTTAATGAAACTCTGCTCATGTGCGGAAGGAGAGAAGCACGCAGCGCCTGGCAGACCACAGCAGCCTCTCAAACACTGAATCAGTAAAAGCTTTATGGTCCGTGACCAACACTTCACGCTCCACCCAGAAACCGAATGGGAGAGCAGCGCGATTCCCGGCTCCCGCCCTGCTGCTCCGCTCGCAGCCACTTACACCTATTAATCAAGTCAACAGCAGGTTGAGCTCCTGACCGGATTTAAAGAATAACTTTGCATTTGATGCCGTGCCACCTCGGACGTGAGCAAACCACAAGGCCTGCAGTGCCTTGGCCAAATAGCTGTGGGATCCCCCCACGACCCGAAAAACCTCCCCCCAGTTTTCCCATGCCATTCAGAGAGTTATTCCAGAAGGCAGCACCTTGAGACAATGAATTTAGTTGTTAAATAGAATCGAATTTAAACCTGCTTTTATATCGTAAAATATTTTAGGTACAGTTCGTATGAGTCTCTGCAAATTAAAATAATAAAGACAAATAAATACAGTTGACATGTGTTTGTCCCAGGCAGTGGCTTGCAATAAGGCTGCAGTAAGAATAGCTCGGTCTTCCCACTCATCTAATAAGCAGTTCAGCTCCTATCATTTTGCTAGAACACTATATCCTCACCAGAAATCACGATTTACTGAAATATGTCAGGAGACACCCATGGAAAACATGTCTCTACACGGCAGCCACGAGGTTTAATAATGAAATCTGGGCATATTTTTTCTGTTAAAGAGAAGCGTGCCTGCTTTGTAATGCTGTCACTTACTCATTCATGAAAGTACCGACGATGTGACTGTTACAGAGAGCCCAACCACATTTCCAACAGAAATAAATTACTCTGCTCACCCCAATCACCGATAACTGCGGCAGAGCAAAACTGAAGATAAAAGGGGTTTGCCTGGGAGCAATTTTTCTTAGAAACAAGAATAAACTGGGCCAGATCATTAAACCTACAGAAAGGGAAAAGACGGTTTTGTTTTTTTTTTAATCCTTATTTCAGGTGTGTTGAGCTCTAACATTTTATTGTCCTTCAAGAAATAAATCAAATTAAGCCACGATGCTTTCTTCCTATTTTTCAGCGCACGAAAGCTTAATGATTTTTGCAGCGCAATCGCTACCTGCCTAACTACAACCACTGTCAACTGCATCTAGCACACGCATGGGGATGGCTGTAATTACAGCGTAATTCCATAATTACCATAACGATTGCCGAATGGGTTTGATCCTGCAGCCTTCACTCGAGCCAGAGCACCCCCGACCTCTCTGCAACACTTGGTTGTGATGGGGATTTTGGCTAAGGAGGGGTGAAGGACACTGCCCCTCATTTAGCCTTTCTTTGCGATCCCTGTGCCTCTTGAGGCACTGCCATTAAACGTAAGTAAGTATATACAGTAAACGCATATGCACTTCATACAGTAAGATATATACACCGGCGTGCACTCACACACAGTTTTCCACAGCAAAAGCGGGGACCGAGCCCATCCGGTGGCCGGGCCGCTGCCACCGCCTCAGCCGCCACCGCCCGCTCGGCTCCTCCCGACCCCGACTTACGATCGCCCGGAAGGAGCGGCCGATCGCGCTGCTCTGTCCTCCCCAGCGAAGCCGCTCGCCGCCGAAGTCTGTCTCTCAGCAGGGTAGAGCGGCCTGACCCGGGGCGAGGAGGAGGAAGAAGGCGACCGGCACCTCCGCGGTGTGCGAGCTCCCGCAGTGGCGGGGTCGAGGCGGCGGCAGCGCCGGGTGCCCTCAGCCGCCGGAGCCGAGTCGCTGCGAGGCGGCCCAAGCCGCGCCTG
>JANHGB010013718.1:1392-31025 GCA_026283785.1 Coracopsis vasa | reverse complement strand
TTTTTTTTTTGTTATTTGTTAACAGTGAACATAAAAAAAAAAAGAAAGAAAGAAAGAAAGCCAGAAAGAAATTAAAAGGTGAAGAAAGAGTTGAGAACCTCTGTCTTTTCAGCACTGTTGGTGACTAATTCACCTCTTCGACTTAACAGTAGGCCAATATTTGACTTCTGTTTCTGCTTGTTTTTATGTACCTGAATAACTCTTTCTTGTAGTTCTTGACTTCTCTGGCCAATTTCAATTCAAGCTGAGCTTTGGCTTTTGTAATTGCATCTCTGCACACTCTGGCAATGCCCTTGTATTTCTCAATGGCCACTTTTAAGGAAGCTAAGGAACATTTGTCACTGCTCTGACTGGCTTGGCTTATTCCCCAATTGGTTGCATTGGTGTGAGTGTTGCCACTTTGGACCCTGTTTCCCAAGTCCTTCAGTTTAAAGCCTGCCTCACCAACTTGGTCAGCCTGCTGCCAAAGATTCCCTTGCCTTTTCTGGACAAGTGGATCCCATACCTCCCTAACAGGCTATAGTAATCAAAGAATGTCCTATTATCAGAAAAGCCAAAACCCTTACAACAGCACCAGCCATGAATCCAGGAGCTGATTTGATCTGGAGATCAGAGACCTTTTATGTTCTCATTAGAACTGTGATGGAGAAAAAACACCACACAGTTATTTGCTTTTTTGATGGAAAGATGTTTCATTAATTATTCCCTCGCCCTGGAAATTATTCATGCTTTGTATATGAGGGGTCAGGAACAGATCTTTGTGGACAGAAACAGCCACAAAGCACTAGAATGCTTACCTCATATAAAATGGGGGGGGAATGGGAGAAGTGCTGGTTATGAGTGTCATTTTACAAGAATTTCTAAGTATTCAGCCATCACAACTTTTTGGCAGCCTGATTTGCAGGACTACACTGGTTGTAGGTCATCCACCAAAAGTACAGGAAGGATGGAAATTGCTGGAAGGAGAAATATGAGAATGGAGAGCACAGCACATATTTCCTTTAACTCCATCAGTCATGCCCCAACTATGTGAATGTTTTTTCACTTCTAAAAGGTAACAGTAAATTTGTTCCATCTTTATCAAATTACTTTCATCAGCTTAAATTTCTCAAGCACAAGTGAGCACCATGTTACATAACCAAGGCTTTACTTGCTATGTGAGTGTTATGCTTGCTCTATATTCATAGACTGGGGATGAGAGTGTGTCCCAGAAAACTTGGCAGAAGAGATAGGAAAGATTATAAGAAAAGTTGCCAAAAAACATATTTCTGTGTTGTTAGGGATTTTCTTTATTTTGATTCTTTATTAAAAAAAAAATAGTAATCTGTTAACATTTTGCAACTTGTCATTTTAGAGCACATGAATAAAAATTTATATTTCTTGGTTAATTTATCTTAGTGCAACACTAAATATGGTTTACCACTGCTTTTCAACCACTTATGAAAACAGGAGAAGAAACAAAGAATTTACTTAACCACACATATCTATGGCCAAATGAAATATGTAACTACAAAATGAAGACACACAAAAAATTGTCGCAGGCAAATACAGTATTCTCAAGAACAAGTTTATTTTCGGCAATATTAATATATAATATTTTAGGATCACGTTGTTTTTAAAAATACAAGAATTACAGTTAAGAAAAAGTGATTCAGCTTTTAGCAATGTGAAGTAAACTGCCTGCAGTACGATATAGACAGTAATAAAATAGGGAAAGTTGGTAGGTAGTAATTAATTTGTTGTTACATTCTTACAACAACAGGAAAAAGTGCAACACCGTGACTTGTTCAGTTCAGGACTGAATTTGCAAACATTCAGAATGCGTATGGCCATATATGACAGAAGGCCTCAGATTAAAAAGGGAAATTACTTTTTAATCTTATAATTTCATTAACTTTTTTTGCATAAACATAGATCATGCTAAGAACTTGGCAGTCCTAATTTGTTAATTTCATTATTACACTTCTGCAGTGCTTCTCAATAGTAAGAGATACTCAAATATTTCACCAAGCTAGAATGATTCTATTGATCTCAGAGGAGCTATTTTATTGTATAATTAATACCAGTGTAATCAAAATAAGAGTTTCTTTTGTATGTCATTAGAGCCCATTCCTATTCTACATTCCTCTAAAGGGACATGAGTGCTTACAAAACTGTAGAAACCAGATCTGTAGAACAGCTTTGTCAGGTTTTACTCGTCTATTTGCTTGGTACTTCAGTTAAGCACCCATAATAATGTTTTTTTATAGTTAAATACACCCTTTCCTGTAATAAATAAGGAACCCTGCAGGGATTCAAAATATATGAAATTACAAAATAATTACTTTAAAAATTGTTTTTTTCAACAGTAAATTATACTGAGTGGTGAAATGCCATGGTTATATTGTATCTGAAAAATACATTGCATCAGACAATTTTAAGCTGATTTCATTCTTTTTTTCTTCTGTGCCTTAAAAAATATTTCATACAAGTTTCTTTATTTCAGTTACATGTTCTCCATTTTGTTTCATAGCTGATTTTTTAGCAAAAGCAAGCAGCCCTTAGCACTAGCTCTTTAGGATGCCATCATTTTCTAGGCATTCATTCTCAAGGTTAGCATTTATTAGTCCTAATGTTCTATATCTTTCCTCCCTCTCCCTTGTACATACCTTTTTCAGTGTATCTGCAAAGCATTTTTGTTCGTACTTTCAGATCCCTACTGTAAATTTTCTGATGCACATAAATAATTTACTAAATTGTCACCCACAGGTATAAATTTTAAGTCCGTTTGCACGTCTGAGTTTCTTCCACTCTAAAAACTAGATTGGCAGTTACTTGAGGTCTTTTCCAGCCTGTAAAACACTTAGTATATCAGTAATTCTTAAAAAAGATAATTATTTCAGAAGTTTATGTGGTGAAGTGTTGAAAGATTTTCTACTTCCACCATGATTTGTAAAAAAGACAACCAAGGGACCACTTTCAGTGTTTTTTTTGTTTTTTGATTTTCAGTGTTCATTTAGAAAGGAAGCATTACTTACAAGCAATGGTCAGGAAACACATTCAGATGTGTATTTCTAATTTGTTGAGGTTTCCAAAACTAAGCTCTTCAGAATTGTGCTCCAAGTCTTGTTTTGATCTTTGTTTTCCCCCTATCTGGAAGGAAAGACTTATAGACAGGGGTAGTGATTTTTGTCACTTACTTAGTAAAAAAAGGCAGGCTTTTGGGCACACAAGCCCATATCTTAAATGCAAGCAGCCCAGCTCTATGATTTTATTTAGGAAAAGGTAGTACTTCTCCCTCTAAAACCTGACTTACTTATATCTTTAAATGCTCACAGCTATAACAGCATCATGACTTTCGACTTTACCGGCATTAAGTTGACCTAGAGAATAAAAAAACACATAAAAGCATGAGTGTGTATTATTATATTTATGAGATATTTTATTATATTTATATATTATATTTATGAGATTTATATTTATTTTCAGCTGAGAAAATTTAAAATTTTACCTAAAAGTACTAAATAATAAAGAATATATTAACAATGAGTAATATTACTCACATAATATCCCTGGTAGGACTACAGTCTTTGTCCTGGAGAGAGTTAAATTTACATTTCTATAGTTTATGAAGCATTGTTAAAAATATTCACCCTTTCCTTAATTCTAGAACTTTAGGAATACTCTGAAACTTCAGGTCTTCTCTGGAACTTTTTTCCCAGTTTTAAACTTACATACAGTATCTTAGCATTGTAGGAGCAGTCTAAGTAGGAGAATTTTTTGCTGTAAGCAGACTTGAGTGGTAAGAAAGGCTGTGATAAGGAGAGAGGCTTATCTTAACAGCTATTCCAAGAAAAATCAAGCTGTTCTGTAATAATGAAGCTGTCAATAGTAGTGCTTGTATTTACTGCTATGGTAGGTAGAAAAAAAGTATCAGAAAAAAACCTTTTAATCTGTTCTAAAATGAACTGGAGAAGAGATGAGGAAGTTTATGCAAAGGATGCCTGTTACTTTCCTTTAGTATTTTTCCAGCTTTTCTGTAGAAAAGCCTAGACAGAACCAAAGATGTTAAGGGAGAAGCAAGGTTTCTCAAATGGATAGCCTCTGACAGAAGGAAAGTAGGCAGTAAGAATGTATGTTCAAGTTTTGTATTAGTAGTGCAATGTAATTCAGCTCTTTGGTAAGACTTGTGTTACTTAATGTGCTATTATTAGCCAAAAAATGGAGGATGAATGGAGAGGTAGAAAATGTTGCAGAAGATAAAACACCATTTCAGCAACTGAAATTGGGAAATACTCTAGCAAAGCTCACAGTGAGTTGAGTGGCAAGATTGCAAGAGAAATTCATCTGGATAACTGGAAGGGAAGTCATCCTAAATACTTATTAGAAATGTCTCTAAGCCCTAAAATTACAACCACTCAAACAAAACATGGTTGAAATCAGACTAGCATCAGAAATGGGTGCTAGTACATAAAACTAGCTAGCTATGTAATTGTATTACATTGTATAGCCAAATTAATCTTGCTGCAGTTTTTTCTTGTATACTTCTGTGAGCTGATATCCAGTTTAAAAGAAACTAAAAATCCTGCGATGCTCACTGATGGTGAACAATGAGGAATACTAGAAGAAATCAAGATTGGGACTAGTAGCACTGGCAATAAATTAAAAAAAAAATCATAAGGAAAAAAGGACTTTAGAAAGAGTGGTATGAAATTACAGATGGCTTATAAATTATTTGAAATTTCGAGTGTGTTTTCTTCATGTGGAGATCACTGTAACTGGGTGCTATAACTTAACTTTGTAAAGATAATGAAATCTGTGATATTACGTAGTCTGGGATTAGGGAATACCTCCTTCGGCATAGTAGTTTGTTAAGTTGCCTAGGAGCCAAACTCTGCTTTATTTTAGCTGAAGTGGCTTTGTGTACTTCATCTCAGTGCTCTAACCACCATTCTGGGGAGAAGAATCCTTCGTCTAACCTGAGAAATGTGCCAATGGGTACTCAGTGCAAGATTCCTGCCTGCAGAAGGAAGCGCAAGCAGTCTGCAGCTTTGTATTCATAGGTTAACCAGGAGAATCAAAACTCTTTGTTCTCTGAATGTTTCTGGATTTCAGTCAGTTATACCGATTAAGCCCACACACAGATTAATGGTGGTACAGTAGCATCTACTTCTAGGTGTTGGATTTTGACTTCCTGTCTACAATAATAGTCTCTAACCCTTGTGTCCCTCAGATGTTTGTCCAAGTAAAATTAATGCACTATCAGGAGTGGTTTCACCTGTCCTTGAAAAACTTCCAGTGACGAAGACCCTGTAAGCTCCAGAACCGATGTGGTCTGTTTTTCATTTTTTGGTGATTGTAATATGAAATGGTATTAGTAAAAGTAGGTGTGTTTCAATAATTTCTCAGCGGAACAGTGAAAACATTGAAATGCTCTCATTTGGTCACACCATCACAGCATTGGCCAGCATAAATTAATTTTCCTCTCAAATTTCTGAAACACCACCAAATGAAGTGTCTCTGATATGAGCAGTGGATGTTCCTAATCTGAGATTTGATTACTCTTTTCCCTGTAAAGGGAAAGAACTTCCCGTCAATCAAAGCTGCAAGCAAGAAAGTGCGATCTTTTCAAAAGATAACAAAATCCTCTACAGATGGTGTGTGTATTTAGTATTACAGCTCTTGATTAATCTTTACATGCTATATCCTGTACAGACACATCCTGAAAATGTAGGTCTGAAAAATAGTCTAGGAACGAATGCTAAGGGAAATGGTTAGACGTGTGGGAAAACTCCCTCAGGACAGAATGAAACTGCTGGAGCAGTGCATTTTTCAATAAGCAGGAACCTCTGAAGTGGTGGAAAGACATAAGATATTTTGGAAAGATGTAAGCTTCAGATTGGTGTGGGGAAGGAAGAAGTCATCTGATCCAGAACCTGACATTTCAGCAAAATTGGGGGTATCTAAGATTAAAATAAACTGTTTATTTTAATTAAATGGTTAAGAAAAAGACTCAGAATAGCAATGCTTTCATTAAGACACACACGAACAATGCATTCTTTTAAAAGGATTTTTTTAATACCGTAGTTGTCTAAACAAGTGGGCTAATCAGTTAAGCAGATCAACCTGTTTGAAATAATAGGGAGATACAGTGATGTCTGTTTTGTTTATTTTACAGACCACAGTTAAATATGGAGGAGAGCAAAATAACCACTGAAATGAAACTAGTTGATTTTTCTCACAAGAAAAAAAAAAGAAATTATTGTGTATGAAAAGATTATGGAAAAATAGGAAGTAAATGCAAATACAGGCCTATATTTTAATTACTGTCTTTTACTGTGTTGAAAGAACACTGAGTTATTTAATAATAGTAAGCTAGTGTTAAGCTTTACATAAGCAACAGCACAGAGGAATGAGACATCAACTTTGCCAGTGGCTTTTGCTGGTAATTGGTGACATAAGACTAGTTTTTATACTTGGCAAACACAAGTTCTGTTCCAAAAAGAATATGTAGAGTTGCAAAGACAATTTTCTGTGTGTTTGTCTCATCCTGATTTTCTATTGCCTCCCCTCCTTTACCCTAGGTTATTATCTCATCTTCTTGTTTTCAGCTCCCAGCAAGACCAGCTAGTGTTATTTTCCCTGACTTCCCTAGATACCTTTGGTAGAGCTATTGAAAGTACAGGCAAGACATTCTGCTCCATTTTGGTTCTTTTGTTGAACCTCTGCATCGTATAATACCAGGCATGGGGAACAATTGCAGGAAGAAGATTGCATACTCGATAGCTCTGAAGCAGATCATGATACTAATTGCCTAGCATGACACACATAGTCTTTAGTGTAGGATTCACAGAAAATGTTGAATCAAGGACTAGAAGTTCAGTTTCTAGCAGGATTAATTAGGAGAATGGGTCAAGCTGGTAAACATGCCCAGTTTTCCTCTGGGAGCAGATGAACTGTGCTGGCTCTATGAGTGAATGAATATGCTCAGTATAAAAAAGATTGTCATAGAATAAAGTAGGTGACCTCAACAGAGTACAAGCAAAAAGTATTCTTCAAAGGTGTGTCAGTTTGCAGAATTTAAATAGGTTTTGTGGGCTCACAATACTCTATAACTTTGTAGAAATTTAATGTTTGGCCAGATTTGAAGATCCTGGTTCTAAAGAAAGGGTCATTAAAATCTCCCAGTGAAGTAAGAACTTCATAGTATTGGCAGTATAATATATACTGTCTCTACCTGGTTTCCAATAATAGTTTAACAATTTTAATTGGCAACTTAAAAAAAAAAAAGATAAATCAGCTTTTAATAGATGCCCAGCATGGAAAATTCTAGTCTGAATAGCGGAGACTATAAAAGCTGGATTTTACAATTAAGCAATAGGTGTCACTGTGCATGCTGTCTGTAATGATCCTTGAGAGAAAGTAATTTAGGTATCAAAGTGGGGAAGAAATATTTCAGATGACCTGCTTTTTGTTGAGGCTAATCAAACAAATTAAAACAATTTACAAGCTAATTACAGTCCTTTTGCAGGAGCACATGGTACGGTATTAGAGCTTCAGATAAGTTCTCTCAGTGCTTTGGAGAAGGGTATTTAAAAGCGAGTGGCAAATCTAGATTGATAACCTCAGTTAATCACTTGCATGCTGCCTGCCAACCTTGCAGAGTAAAAAAACTGTCAACCACACGTACATTTGGACATAGTTTGGGATACAGTTCAAACAAATATTCAAATCATTGTTGTTTGTTTTATGGACTCACTTAGGAGTGATATGCCTCCACTGACAGGTGCTACACTGAATCAATTTCAGCTTAGCATTTCTGCAAACTACCACAGGATATTTAAAGCATCTTTAGCTGAGAGTGCTTCTTAGCAATCAGAATAATCTTTTTTTCTTTTCCTTTCCCCCCTTCTTTTCTATATTTCATTTGCAAAGAACAATAGCATTTACATTGTAAGCTCTCTGGGCAAAGACAGACCTGTCGTTGTAGAAGGCTTTGCACAGTGACCCTTTTGGGGCCTGGCCTTGCTCATTATAATTTTCCTTCTATTCATGCAGTTTGACATTATGAGAAAAGCTATCACAAATAAATTAAGTCTATTTGAATCCCTTCTCTTAAAATATGATATTATAAATTGCATGTAATACTAATTGGCACTTGACCTTTGTTATATGGATTACTTTCTAAAATGTTTTGGAGTGAGTACTACTTCTAGATAAAATATTTTAAGTCAGCCTCCTTCTAAATTGCATTTGAGTTTGCTGGCCAAATGGATGAAGGTAGATGATGTGGAAGTAGTTTTAATATGGCCTTGTCTGTTGACCTGTTTGAGACCACTGAAATAGGTATAGGCACAGTTTAGAAATGTGACATGTGGCATTCATTTAATGAGCATGGGTGAGACAGCTCTTTTCAGGACAGTAGGGTGCCTTAAAAACATCCTGCATAGATGTCATCCTTTTTGGCATAGCTGTGTAGCTGTGCAATGAAATCTAAGACTTTTTTTTTATTATTATTGTTATTTTATTTTTTTACAAGTATAATTTTAAAACCTGTTGATTGTAGCGTAGGCTAGTACTGTTAATTGAGAAATAGGTGAAGGTAAATTCAATGTTTGTGATTGCTTATTTTTCCACCGGGCGCTGATGCTATTTAAACTGTATCTGGTATGTCCAAGTGCAATATTTTGAGATGTCAGGACTTTTTACCCTTTCTGAGCTGATAACCATTAGGGTGAATTTTGTCTTGACATTCTCTCTGTTCATAATGGCAAATGTGCAATTTACTGTCAAAATGTGTTGAGGTGTTGGGTAAGAAACTCTTTCCTGTTTACTAGATTTAACTGCCTCTTTTCCAAGTTCAGGATGAAATGTGACGGTGACAGGCACTTCTTGTTCTTTCCCAAGTAACAATAAGAGTTCAAATCTTGCCTCTAGAAAAGATCTCAAGAAAAGCAATAACACATACCAAGTACAATATTCTTTTTACTACATAATTTGCTTAGTTTACTGTGTTTTTTATCTTCTTCATTTGTGACTTGCTCATGTACTATATCTTGTCATAGTCCAAAAGCAAACTGTTAAGTCAGAGGCTTCTTTTTTCTGTTGTAGTGTGTCCTGATTAGTAGAGTTATAAATAATATAATGTTTTCCAAAAGTAAATGATTTTCCTTACTATGCAAAATTAAGATTAACCAATTAAGCAGTCCAAAGTGTCTGCTTGCCAGTCATCATCTCCAGATTTTCTTGGTGAGCTACATAGTGTACTATTAATTGAATAATCTGTTGCACATTCATGGGTGTGTAACCTCAAATTCATCTTTAACATTAAAAGCAAGATGGGCTACTGTATTCTGCCTTAAAATTAAGTGAAGCTGTCAACTGTAGTAGGTCTTCTGCCAAATAGAGGAGTCCTACTGTGTAAGTCATACATAGATCTGTACAGTACATGGTGCCTTGGAAAGCATTTAAAATTGGCCAAATAAACAATAACTAGTTGGTTAATATTGTGCATAGAATAATTTTATACCTTGTTGGTTCTGGCAGGATAAATATTTAAGTTACAAAAAAAATCAACATAATTGACATTAATTACACACCAAAATGAGGGGATCAAGGAAGTTAGTCAATGACTAATCATCCTTCTTGCTATCTGGTAACTCACTGATTAACAGAGATTCGAAACAAAATGGCATGAGGGTAATAGGAAGTACAATGTTTGATTGATGCTTTTAATGCATACTATTTCTGTACATTTTTTATTGAAAAATTTTTATTACTTAATAAGGCCAAAATCCCGAACTGAATTTTGAAAGACAGTTGTTGGAAGTACCTGCAATGCATAGGCAGAAAATATCATCACAGCAACAACAGAATTTAAAAAAAAAATTAAACCCCCCCAGTATTTAATATAGGCCACAATATGTGGAGAAGTTTAGCATCTGGGTGGATGAGGAAGAAAGTCCTATAATGTTTTTTAGGATTATTTTCTGTTCTTAAAAATTGTTCCTACCATTTTTGTCTCCAAATGAATTTTACTATGAAACACTGATATCTGATCCTGTGACTGAAATAGTAGATTTCTATTTAAGAAAGTCTCCTAATTCTGTTAAAATTATCTTCATCTTCTCATTACTTTAATTTAGGATAATAATCCAAACAGTTTCTGATGATTAAATCCATTTTAGTAGCCAGTTACTGTTTTTTCGTTTAATATGGCACCTTATTACTTACATCTGGTTAAACTTTTTATTGCATGTGTTTGCTGTGTTGCATGAAACTACTTGTAAGGTTTTGGAGGAGCCATTTATTTACTTTGTGCTTCTTAAGATGCTTTTTCATAATTTTGAATTTCAGGAAAAAATTCTTCACTGAAAGGGTGCTCAGGCATTGGAACAGGCTTCCCAGGGAAGTGGTGGAATCACAGACTCTGAAAGTGTTCAAAAGACATGTTGATGAGGTCCTTAGTGACATGGTTTAGTGGTGAATTTGTCAGTCCTGGGGTAAAGTTTGGACTTGATGATCTTAAAGGTCTTTTCCAACCTACTTAATTCTATGATCCTATGATTCTAAGAGGTGTTTGTTTGATATTTTTTTGGTGGGTTTTTTCTGGGGGGGGGGTGGGTGGGGATGGGACCCCCCCACAATATGCACACCTTCTACATAGTTTTTTTAAGAGAACAGATAAATTCTCTGGGTATCTGCTTTTGATTACCATTACATATTTTCAAAAATTACAAGCTGGACATACTGTTTGAACTGTGGGTCAGATAAGTTAACTATTCTAAAGAAAAAGATAACCTGCGCATGTGTTACAATTCAAGCATTATTTCTAATAATGATTTTGTATGTATATTTAGCCTCTTTGTATGTACACATTCTATTTTAGAAAGTGGTGCTTGTCATGTTGTTGGTTTGTAGTTAGAAAATTAAGGTAGTACAGAAGCAATACCAAATATCAGAAATTTTAGTAAACACTGAGAGCTATTTTTTCATTTAAAAACAGAGAATTCCTGTCGAGTTGTATTTGCGTGATCTTTAAATTATATTGTCCTGCTTTCTAATTTGCACCTGCTTCTGTTCATCCATCTGGCTAAGTGTAGGTGCTAAAACCTATGGTTCTGCCAAATATAACCAACTTTTAACACACACTTATGCCCATACATAGGTCTCTGTTTAGTCATATTTTTCTACCATATGTCTTGCTCTTCAATTAAAAATTGCTGCTTTTTTTGTTTTTAACAGATAATAGACTAATAACTTTGATAACTGTTGCATGAAGAATTAGCCATCTGTTACTGAGCTTTTTAATTCCTGCTTATCTTTCAACATCTGTGTATTCAACAAATTATCTATTTCTCCCAATTTTTCATCTGTAATGATAATTTTTATAACTTCAGAATACATATAATAGGAACTGAGCCGAGACTTTTTAGAGAGATAAAATTCAGTTTCATGATGATTACAGAGTGTATTCTGGATAGATGGGATAGCTAGGAAGGATAATTTAAGGATGCTCAGGTGGCAAGAAAAGCTGTAGCTTCTAAGGGGCTGGGAGGACAGGAGATGTCTTTTCTCTTGCTTCCTCTCTTCCCTGCTATTCAAATCCCTTTATCTTTCTCCACCATTTTTGCGTTGAAAATCCATGAAACTCCTTATGTTTATTTCAACTGTATCCATTAAGTATAACATTTTAATATTGCTTCCAAAGATTTAGCTTGGTCTGCTGGTCTCCTTCCGTGAGTGACAAGAAGGAGATGGAAACAGAGACCAAGAGTGGCTCTGCCTCTGTACGAAAACTTGGTCAGAATAGTGACTGAGCTAATGGAGTAGTATGGCTATCTTACCCACTTTAAGGTGGTATTTTCAAAAGAAGAAAGACTCCCATGATAGTAATACAAGCTTAAAGGTGACTCACTTTAGATGTATACAGAACTGCAAAATTTCTGGTGATGAAGTGCTTCTTTCTGCCCCTAATTATGAATATTTTTTTACTTTAAACCTTGGCATGCTTTTGAGCGGATTTGTTCATGAGATTAATGTGAACAGATGGTAAGGTGAGCATCACAGCAGCACCTAAAATATGGTCCGTGGGTTGAAGGTCTGTTTTGTTCCAGTAAAGGACAATTGTGATGCTGTACAAAAGGCAATGGTATGCCGATTTCTTTAGAAAACGAAAATCCTGGGTTGTGCAGCTGCTTGATTTCAAATGGCTGCTGTAGAAATTAGTTTAATTTACATAACGATTTCATGGGCTAAAATATTAGCAGTCCTATAAATGACTGAAATGTCTGTTTGTAATGCAGAACATTTATGCAGTTGTTATAAATGTTTGACGTACGCTTTATGCAGGAATGCAGACTGAGGAAATTGAGTGTGAAAACAAAACACTTTTTCGATATATTTGTGCTGTTCCTGTTATTCTAAGGAAAACATTCAATTGTCTCAGTCATTTTGTGTAATTGATGATTACAAAACAAAAACTCTTTCTATTACCATATGAATGCATTTGAAGTTGGGATTAGCATGCACTGAACTCATTTTTCTGGTGGCCTTCAGTGAAGATTCTTGCTTAAAAGTACTCTAGAATTTGAGGTCTTAAAGTAGCAAATGTGATTGCAATTTTAAAAAGGGTTTTGGAGGTGACCAGGATAAGTGCAGACCTGGCTAAATTAGTGAAAACTGAATAGGTAATAGAATTAATGAATGGATAAATAAAGTATGTTTTTGGAAGAGCAAGCATGGCTGTTGTGAAAGCAAATCTTGCTTTTCAGATATGTGGTGTTGCTTTGGGAGAATTGGTTGTTATGTGGATCCTGTTAATTAATACATTTGGCTGGAATTCCTAAAAGGTGTTCACTCTGATCTTTTACCAGAGGCTAGAAAACTAATAGTTATTGTATTAAGTGGAAAGTTTTGCAAAGATAAATTCTTGATTAAAATGCATGTTGCTTTGATCAGTCAAAGGTGGTTTCCAGTGAAGTTTGCAAGACCTTCATTGAATATAGGCTTTTCAATATATTTATAAATAATATGGAATAAAAAAAAAAAAGTAGGCAGTGCTGTTAGTTTGCTGTTGACATGCTACCTTACTCAGGGTTGTTAAGATAGCACCAACAATGAAAATATTCCAGGGGACTTTATTGAATGGAGTGTCTGGCAGACAAATATCAATATAGGTAAATGTATAGTGGTGTATAAGGGTAAAAAAGAATCTTAGCTCCATGAATAAAATTACAAGGTCTGAGTTGACCATTATCACATGGTAATGAAAGTCTGGGATTATGATGTCTAATTCTTTGAAAACTACATGTTCAACAGCAGACAAAAAAGCAAAAAAAAGTGTTATGAATTCTCAGCAAAAGAGCAGAGAACAAAACTGAGAACATCACTGGAAGATTGTAAAAATCCATGGTTTTCCTACATCTTGATGGCTGCCTGCAGTTTTAGGTGCTGTATTTGAAAAAATATGTAACATGTAAAAACATGTAAAACATGTAACAATGCTCATGTTGGGTTAAACCAGTGGCCAAAAGCATATTGACATGAATTATGTTTCCCCCGTTGTTGTGATTTAACCCCATACGGTAACTAACTACCATGCAGCTGCTCACTCACTCCCTCGCTATCTCCTGGTGGGATGAGGAGGAGAGCTGGAAAAAGGTCAAACCCACTAGTTTAGATCAGTTTAATAACTGAAATAAGTTAAAATATAATGATGATGATGATGATGATGATGATGAAAAAGAGAGAGAAGAATAAATAAAATCCAAGAAAGACAAGTGATGCTCAATGTAATTGCTCACCACCCACCAACTGATACCCAGCCCAACCCAATCAGTGATCAGTCCCTTCTGGGTAACTCCCCCCAGTTTATATACCGAGCATGACATGCTGTAGTATGGAATACCCCTTTGGCTAGTTCAGGTCAGCTGTCCTGGCTGTGTCATCCTGGCTTCTTGTGCCCCTCCTCACTGGCACAGCAAGGGAAACTGGAAAGTCCTTGGTTTAGAGTAAGCACTGCTTAGCAATACTTAAAACATTGGCATGTTACTGGTTTTATACTAAATCCAAAACACAGCACTGTACCAAGTACTAAGAAAAAAATTAACTCTGAGTCAAAACAGGGACACCTGTTCTTACAGTTTTTCAGAAGCATCTAGGGAATACTAGAAGCTGGAGATATCTTTTTATGCTAGTCAAGCTGTGTGAAGGGAGTGGGATCTGCAAGGAAATCTTCAGGCTTATGCTGTTAGCAAACAGTACCAATTAGATGCTCTAAAGGGAGTGAAAGCTTATTGTAAATGCCTACCACTGGTGTTTAGGAGAAGTCTGTTGAAAGTTAAGGGAAAGTTTCAGGAGTAGGGCAGTCTTTATTTTCTACAAAACTACAAGGACTACATATTTTGTAAAGATTGTTACTTCTCTTGTGCCTGATGCAGTTGTATGTAAGACTCAAATATACATGGAACACTGAAATTACATAACATTTGACATGACATGACAATGGAACACTGTGGTAAGCATAGTAATATGATTTACATCTGGCAAGGAGCTTCTTGGTCACCTTTTACTGTAAAATTGGTTTCTGTCACATATCTAAATTATTCAGAACTTCACAGTCTTAGGCTGTAAATCATAATTCTTCAAAACAAAGTTTACTAATGAACTGTTTATTCAGTAGAATTGCATCTTTTCAGAAAATTATACTATACGTGAATATTTATTTGTGTAAGTTTATACCAAAACAGTAAGAGGTTCTGAAAAATGAAACATTTTGAAAATTAAACATTCAGATTCTTGTGTCAAAACAATTTAGCTAAATTTAAGTTAGTGTAAATAGAAGTCCAAATTAAACCCATCAGCCAATCTCCACTTTCCTGCACTCCCCAAATTACTCATCCCTGCTAGATGTAATACAGAAGCATTTGTGCTACTTTCTTCATTATGCTATTTACTATTGAAATAAAAGAAATAACAAGTAGAAATCGTATTTCTAATTATGAATAGTCTGAGCTTGCCATTGCTGTGGATTTTTAGCTGTTACTCAGACTGTGAGGCAATAAAAAGTTTCATTCTAAAGTTTTCCATCTTGCCACAACTTCAAATTAGACCAGAATCACTTGATCTCTGATGGCTATGTTCCTGGATATATTCAGCATGTCAAAAATACATAGTTAGCAACACCTACAATATTTCGCTGTATCATATTTGATTCTGGGAGATAGGGAATGCATTCTGTCAATGGACTAATGACTAATTAGACAGTTCTATAAGTAAGTGAGCAAAGTAAAATTATATTTACACACTGACAAGGACTTTTAGAACATATGTTATTTTTTTAGAAACTAAAATTTCAGTTTCTCATTAGGCACATAGCACTGTAGCCTAGAAATATTCATGATGTTTTTTCCATCCTGTTGAATTTTCCACAGCATGTGAAGCAACTAAATTATGAAGGAGTGTAAAGAAATTGAACTAGAGAATAGAACATCATGCATTGACTCATAGAATCTAAATTAAGTAGAGAAGATGAACCTAAAATGCATGACCAAATCATAATCAGCCATCACAACAGGTCATGAGCTATTGTTAAGATCAAGAGGCATCAGTTAACATAAGACACTGTCTTTAGATTCTCTTGAAGGCCCTTTTGGTGTTAAATTAGGAGACTGTTCTCCAGCAACAGCCTTTTATATATTTTGCTCACTGGACAGTTGCATTGCTTAAGTAAAAGTGAGCTTTCATTGCT
The DNA here is from genome assembly GCA_026283785.1 of Coracopsis vasa. Lineage (NCBI taxonomy): Eukaryota > Metazoa > Chordata > Aves > Psittaciformes > Psittacidae > Coracopsis > Coracopsis vasa. The sequence continues at coordinate 15,295 of JANHGB010013718.1, read as the reverse complement.
TTCTCAAAATATTGTCATCTCAGCAGTGCTGGGACCATAAGTTTAATTTTTAAAAGAAATTCAGGAGAACTGAATGGCCATGGGCAAGTTCCTTGGAAAATAAAGAAACAGTGTGATGTTCCTTGAATACTTTTGCATCTACTGAATGTTTCTGAAAGATCTCTGGCACTTCTGGAAACAGAATCACAGGTAACCTACATTAGCTTCTCAGGAATGGATGGCAGCATGGAAGTGCTGGATTTGTTCCATGACTGCCAATGCATAAGTGGGAAGTCACAGTTTCCAATGCCAGCTTTATTCTGATGCCTGTAATTTACCAAGGGTTTGGGCAATGGATGCAGTAGGGCCCACATCCTCTTTTTCTGTCTCATGATTTCTCTTGTCATCTATCTGTAAACATGATTGATTTTGGATGTACCTGGTTAACCTTGCTTTCCATCTAAATGAATGTATAACCAACATCATTACAGTAAAATGATGTTTAGTTTCACTAAAATTTGCGAATGTATTCCAAACAACTTTTTCAGACAATGAAGCACTGGTTTTGCACAAGTGGTACTGAGGGGTGGCGGGGAAGAGGGGAGTAAGGGGCGGGGCAAGGGAGAAAAGGGAGGGAAACAAATAAGGCTTTTCCTGGGTTATGAGGAAGACAAGTTTGAAACACCAATCAGACTTCACCTGCAACCCCAGCATACCTGCCACATTCACTCATGGTCTTTAATTGTCTTGTTTTAAATCTGTGTATAACAGGAATTATCAGTGTGTAAGTAGCTAAGTTCTACCTAACCTCTGGTTGGAAGAAACCCCCAAAGTTTTATGTATAAATCAAAGGATTAGAGATGGGTAATAATGTGAGTTAAAGCTGCTGAAACTGTATAACCAGGAATAAATCATAATAGTCATTCTATTAGGCTTACTTGTGCCTGCAAGGATTATGTACATTCTGTGTCTGCAGTGTTGAGCTTTCTTTCCAGGGAATCTAAGGCTTGTCTCCAGGAAACTTCATGATAGGAACTTACTCAGGAAGAAAATAATATAGTCCCTTCTTGTCACTTTATACTCAAGAAAGGTGTAATGCTAGAATTAATGTACATAAATTAGGCTTGAAATACAGTGGTGTAAGTGTAGAAAGGAGCTGTCAGATCATTTTCTCTGTAGAACTTGACTGAAATCAATGTGGTTTGTTTACTATATTTGTCTTAGTATACAGATAATATAATTTTAAATACTAAGTGTTTGATCTTCCAGAAGGGATTTCTCAAAGCAGGGAAGTGAAAAATATCAAGGTCACTGTCTTTGTTCATGAGCTTCCTTACAGAGTTTTCATATGCAGTCAGCGATGTTTTTTGACTTTGCATAATGAGTTTTGTTGCTAACAGTTCATTTGGAGAGATATGTTTGATTCTTTTGAGAATTATTAGGATACTAAGAATCAAGCACATTTTTTCCTAGTATAATCAGATTCAAATAAACAGGAAGAATGCCATTTTTTTTTCTGATGCACCTCAAATTTAGAATATCAGCGCAAATGAGGAACAATTTTGTCCCTTGGTTTTGTGTTTTTGGTGTATGAAACCAGATGTCAAACAGACAAAGCTGCAAATGATAGAGAGCAAATGCTTTGCATATTGATGGGGACAAGTTGATGTCTTTAATGTCTGTGAAGCTCCAATACTTTAAATAATAATAGCTGTACTGCTTCTGTTGGGAATCAAGCAATAAAAGCTATTCTAGTTTTTTCCTAGCCCTTGGAAGAAATATTTATTTGCTTTGAAACTGTTCTTTGAGTACAGTATTGTTGAAGAACTATTAAGAAAACAAGAGCTATGGTGTACCTGAGCATCCTCATCTCTGGTTCTTGGAATTAGCAATGTCAGTGATTTGTTTCTGTTTGCTAATTGCAAAATAACAACAATTCATTTGAAATGCTTGTTAGTAACAGTGCGACAGTCCTTTGAGGGATAGTAGATAAACTTCTCTGTCCTGCAAAGGGATTAGGAAATGCTACTTTGGGAATTAAATAATTATTTTAGTGTGAGTCCAAAAGCAGCCTGTCCAAAAAACAAAATAGGCAAGAAATTTGGGAAGAAAAATAAAGCTATTGCTTTTGGCTATTAGCTCTGCTTATCAATTCAATGATTAATCTCATAAGCTCATATATAAGGGTTTTTAACATTTTGTGGAGAAAATACTATGTGAAGGACTGCTCTAAATAAAAGGCACCTATGTAAGAGAGAGTGACCTCATCTAAACTGCAAGGAAACCAAGCTGTTGACACTTAACGTCAAGAAGGTTGCAAGAAAATATTTAAATTGAGGAGCGGTAAGAAAGCTGCAAGGTACAGAAGAGAATGTGGTTCAGGATGACATTCCTACAGTTGAAGATACTAGAATCCTAAGTGCAGTATAGCTCAGAGGATAGAACTAATTAAAAGAGAAATAAAACCACCTTTAAAGAGGGTGTCAAAAAAAGGCACCAAATCAATAATACACCAACTTCCATACAAATTCTGGTGATTGAAGAAATACGGAGGGGAAAATGCTAGCCCTAGGTCAGTCTGAATTTTGGTGGATGTTAATCTGTGCAATGCTGCAGTATCAGAAACAAAAACATAACCAGAGACAAGACAAAACAAGCTACTGTTAGAATAATGCCATATTTTACAGAGTTTAGAAGCAAATTTACCACAGTGACCAGCTCAGAGAATGGCATAGTGGAAATCTGTCAGGAAATGGGGTTCTGTTACACAGAACTTAAAAAAGAAAACGCCTTTTGGGCATGTGAATTAGAGATTGTGTCTGGGAGGACCTGGAAGCCTGCGATTCATCTGTCCAAATGGAGGTGTCTAAATCTAAGCTTATTGTTTCGACTTCTCTTACAGTCACTAGAGAGAAATGGGCACCCCCAGGTGAGTAAACTGTCTCATTTTGAAACAGACATCTAAAATAACTTACACAAATTGAGTCCTAAAAGTGACCATTTTCTTTCTATTCACTGTAGAGCATAAGGGGACTAGCTGAGATAAAGACATCTCCAAAGAACATGACATGAAACCTGACTGAAAGGCAGTGAAAGTAAGCGATGCAGATTTCAAAGTTTTTAAATTGTCAGAAGAAAAACAAGGAAAACAAGTCATGCAAATTGACAGGAAACACAATTGATTTTGGTTTGCTCTACATGTCTTTTTTTTTTTTTTTCTGTGGGGATTTTTTGTGTTGTTTTTTTGTTTGTTTGCAAAGAGCACTATGATCAATTGAAACATTTTTAAGAAACTGAGGTTTTAGAGATCTAGTGTTCAGTAGAATCCCAAAAGAACAAGCTTTTGTTGAACAAGATTGTGATTGTATTAAAATAGAATATTTCTGCGCAATTTGAAATGTGTGCTGCCTAGTGTGTATCAAAATAGATTGTTATAAACAATAACAAAATGGGTGAGTGTTCCAATAAAGGCACTGGGTTATTTAATTTGCATTATCATACGTAGTGAGACACTGTGAAAAGTGTCAATGTGTAATTTATACATGTCGTGAATCAGTTTATTTTGCAGAATGTCATGCCTTTTTATTATTCTTTAACTAAAAAATAATTTAAAGGTTATTACAGCCAGCAAATGCCTTTTATTTTGTTTCTGTTCAATGAAAAATATGCACATCTCAGTGGAGATCATGTTCATGTAATCATGAGCAGCTTTTCTAATAACTTCAGAATGAATAGGTTTAGGTTTCCACTAAGTTAGCTTCTGCATCTACTACCTGAAAAAAAAACCAAACCAAAACATAACCACTGAGAGCAGGGGAGTTAGCACTAGTGAAAGAATACTGAAAACGTAGGTGGAAATGTGGGTAGACATGTGGAGTTAGTCAATAAATTAGTGCAAAATGGCTAAGGAATGTTATTCTATGGACTTGCCAACCAGATAGAATATACTTTAGAATTAAAAACAAAGACTGTAATGAGTAATGATTTGAAGTTTGAAATTATTGGAGGAATATTTGCCAATCTTACAATATTTTTTTCTATTTAAAAGACTCTTGATAATTTTGTTAGGCAATTTCTCATTCTAAGTCATGTAAGCCTTTGGTTTTTATTTTCTGAGTTCATGGGCTAATTGCAAACAAATTCCAAGAAAACACAAAGTATTACATATATCAATAACTTATATTTTTTAATCTTTAAAATGAACTTTGTCTTACTGTTGTCTATGCATTCTGTTTTGTAATTTTCAGCAGTACATACTTACTTTGCCCTTTGGAATAAGCTTTGTACGTTTGAGTACTAATAGGCTATCTTATGCCTTGTGAGAAAATAGAAAGGAAAAATGTCTCAAAACTTTACTGGAAGGATGAAGCTTAGTGTTATTGTTAACATTTTTTTTCATTAATTATTCTTTAAGTACCAAATGCTGATGATTCAGAGAATATAGAGGAAAATTAAATCAAGAAGATTATGCATTTTTTTCCTCAAGGCTGTAAAAGCTGTGACTAACTTATGCTTTTCAGTGATAGCACAACATCATCTCAGAGAGTTGTTGAGATTTGCTTGCCAGAGATATTTCCTGCAGTTATCCAACAGCTGTCAGACCTATTCCTAATCAGGGGCTTGCTTAATGCAGGATAATCTATTTCTGCTCCATCTCCTTTTTATTCTAGAGAACTTTTATCTCCTCCTGGGTTAAACAGACCAGGTTAATAGTATTCAGGTTGTCAGAGCAGCAGCAGCATTATGTGTTGTCCTCAGCCAGGAGTGCTGGAAGGAATATATTTGAGGTAATTCCTGAGTTTGTTAGAAAAGACATGATCATAGCTATAGAGATGTTTTACTCATCACTTGGTGCTCTCCTCCTTCATTGATGCCCACTTTACAATGTGGGGCTACAGTTTTGGCCAGAATGAACCCATTTGCTTACACTATAATTGCTTTTGTCAGTTCTTGTACACAAGAAGAGCTGTCTAGGGAAGAACTGTTTGAGGAAGAGGTAGTCTTAAGAAAGGCAGATGTACTGAATGATTTTAAACTTTCATGTTTGTAGATAATTGCAGCATATTTCTTTTACAAAAGTGTTGAAAAAAATGCCTCTCAGATTATTTTTACTTTTCATTGAATGCAAGATACATCTTCTTATTTGAAGAATCCACAACCAATTTAGAAAACACCAGATGAGATTGGAACTCTTCATTGATATAGAACTAGCCAATTTCTAGAGGAACACAGTAAGTAATTTGCGTGGTTGCTACAAAATGTCAGTATGTTAGACTCATCAGTTATCTAATCAGTAAGTTATTGTGTATTCTGACAGTCCTCTGTGAAGACAGATTTGTTTTACTTTGCATACAATAAGTTGTTTCTATAACTGTTGCTTCAAAGAATTTTGTCATCTGTGAAATGGCTTTTCCGTATTGGTTTTGCTGTGTATTTCTTTACTTAAACTGTATAGAAAAGGTGATTAGTAAGAGTAGTTAAAACTGAATAAATATATATCAGGAAGAAAATCAAATGAGTAAGTCTTTTAAGTTGTGGTTTCCAAGTAGAATATTTTATAGCCTGTAGTTGAATGTTGTGAGCCTTTTAAATGCTGTAACCTGAAAAGACATTGATTCAACAATATCCTGCTCAGTGCTGTCCTACAGTACATTTTCCCTCCATACATGCATTTGGTTCTGCAGCAATGAATACAAATATGAACTAAAGAGAGAAGATTTAAAATAGACATTAAAAAAAAACCCACCTGTTGTTAAATATTATTTCATGTTAAAAAGGTTTGTTACTGATCAGAAATAGCAATCCTACAAGAAAAGGTAGCTTTCTAGTTAGAGAGAGGCAGGAGATTGAAATCTGGCAGCAAGTATACTTGGTCATATCTGTGTAAATTATTCCAGATCTGTTAATTACCACTGTGCTTTGAACACGAAGAAATACTAAAACCAGCTGTTTGTGGGGGCTAATTGTGGGTTGGGGATTTTTGTTTTTTTTGTTAAAGCTATGGTCTTCTGTGTGTTTTTAAGTTAGAGTCTATGAAAGATGCTATGTACTGTAAATTTTTATTTAACAGAAATTTTATCTGTGATACCCTTCACATTCTTGTGTCACGTTATGTCAGCGTAGGAATGCTACCAAAACTAAAATGAATCTTGGAATCCTGAGACTGGCTACAGTCTGCACAGTTTATGGCTTGAGATAAAATCTCTTGGGAAGAACCCCAGTGAGGCACCAAGAATAAGATAAGTGCAAAGGACAGTGAATTAGATGCATTATAAATGCAGCCAAAGAGCAAAGAATCCTGGTGAAGAGTGACAAGTGGATTGAAAGGCAGTTCTGGGTTAGATAAACATGGATAAAAAGAAGAATAGAGTGTCTGTAGAAGAAGGAAATAATTTAAGGAGATGTACGTTCCTGGGGAGGGTACATTCAGAGCTCTGACAAAAGAGTATTTGGGAAGCCCTTATACTCTTCTAGTGTAGACCTCAGGCAAAATGACAAGTTACTAACAGAGGTAAAAATCCTCTTTCTTTGGAATTTTCATTACTTGAAAAATATATTTGATTGGTGGTGGGAGAAGCAAATAATATATAACTTCTTAACAGGAGAATGAAAATATGCTAAATCAGTAATATTCTATCAGACTTTTTCAATGCCAAGCATTACTTTCTAGTTTGTTCCTTAAATGGCTGTCAAGATACCTGCACCGCTCCCATACTTTCAAAAGCATTATTACTGGGTAAACTTATGCTGTCTGATAAAAAAAACATGTTAGTGACACAAGCATGTTTGTGTGTCTTGGCTTTTCCAAAGCAAGTTGGTCTCAAACAATTTAACCATGATGATTAGTATAAAAAAATAAAAACTAAAATCCATCCTTAATTCAGAGGCAATGTAAGATGAAAAGAAGCCTTAGAAGGGAAAGAAAGAAGAAAAGGAAAATGTAAGAGGACATGTAGAAAGTCTGTAGCAGATCTTCAAAGAAATGGCAGTTAGGAGTCTCTTAAGCACCTACATTTTTAACATTCACCAAGAGAGACAGAAGTTCTGATCCCTTTGAAATACATGCACTAATGATACAAAATATGTTAAAAAAAAAAAAAATTCAAGTCTGTAATATTTTCTTGATGAAGTTAGAAGATAATGTATTTGGTTGGAATATAAGTGGGGAGATAGCAGGACCAAAGCATATAAAGTTGGGTAAAATGATTACCTAGCATTATTTGAAGTAAAATATTAAATCATAGGTTTTATCAAGGGTCTTCCTATTTTTCTCACATTGTTAAGGCCGTATTTCTGTTTTTCCGATAGTATAAATCATTTTCTTGGCTAACAGTCTTACGTATTTCTGAATGAATATATTGCTGCTTAGTGGAGATCATTACATTTGCATGTGACTTTTTTAGTCAGATAGTTACAGTTGTTGCAGGATGACAGTGCCATTCAGAATGGCTCTTCATTTTCTGCCATTGAGCTAGATGTCATGTGTACAGTGAACACAAAGACACAAAATGCTTTTATTTACCTTTCTGAAACCAGAGAAGAAAACCTCCAAGAACTTGTTTCTCACCAACTATGAACACCTTTTTAGGGTGTTTTTTTTTAAGTTTTTTTAAAGTAAGATTGCAGTAAACAGTCAGAAATAAAAGTTAAGAGATTCTCTTTATGTCCTGAGATATCTATAGTAGTCTTTGATAGCATCAAATCCTGAAAGCCTCTAGCCCATCAATGAGAGTTTCAAACCCATGTTCAAAATTAGAAGTTACTCAGAAAAACACTGACAGCTTCAAAAGAAATGAAGCGTCTCAACTTAAGCTCACAGACAGAAAGCTTCACAGAGCTTTATACAGAAACATGTAAAGAACATATACAGAGTCATCCAGCCTCATGCTCAGGACAGTATGCATCATTCAAATTTAGACCTTTCCTTAGTATTTATGATATATCCAAAATATTGAAAATTTATCACCCATCTCTAATGCTCCTCCCTTAATGGCTTGGTAACTGCCTTATATTTGAGCTATGTTCATAGTTAATTTCTAATGTTTTTATTTTATTGTCAGTTCTTACTTAGTAATGTTTCATTTCTTCTGTGTTCATGTAATTTATATACTGTAATTTGATTGTATGACAACTCTAAGTTTCATTCTTTGACCAGACTCCTCCAGTGAATCACGCAGTATTAAGTAGACATATATATTTAAACCAAAGGCAATTGAACACATCTTTGGCAAATATACTCCTCAGTTTAAACTGTCCTGTCACATCTATTGATATTTTCCCTGCAGCTAACATATATTGCTTATCAGTCTATGCTGTGTGTAGGAAATCCCATTTCACACATCGCTTCTCACAATATTTCATAATCACAGAGTCAAAAGATTTTGCATAATTGGCGAAACAAGGAAGTATTAAGTTAAACCATCTTTCATAGTGTTACTTAAATTGATGGTCAGGCTCTTTGCTCCTTTATCAACACCAGCTGCTCCATTTTGACTTACTTTTGTACTGTTTCAAATTTAGTGCTGTTAGTAATATTAATTTTATTTGAATTGTGTATAAAGCAGATACTTTGATAAGCATAACTATTGAAAATAAGATACTGGGGAGCTAGTTAAAAACATAGATACATATTTCTCATATCCAGCTCAATCTTGGGAGTCCTGTCTCTCTCCTTTGGCTTTATTTAATTCTGTGTTCTTTCCACACAGATTCCCACTTTCATTGTTATATCATTAACACAGAAGATTTCTTTCTTTCCTTTTTTTTTTTTTGCCAAATTTCAGTTATCACTGTGTGTCATTTAAAGTGTGGAGGTTCTCAGTTAAAAATACCATACGTCTACTTCTGCTACATAATGCATTTGAGAAGCTGAGAGAGGGCTCTCTCTCCTTCACATTTTTATTTTAATTCCCAGAGTAAAATGATTTTTTTATACTTGATATAGGTTCTTCTTTTCATGTACAGCTTTTGGACAAGCAGAGTTTGATTACTGGGCTTTTTGTATATTTTTATTTGTAATTCATTCTGCATGACTCTTTAGCAAGTGCTGATTTATCCCATCATTTCAAATACAGATTCTCTAAATTGTCTAGTTCTCTGGTTTTGACCTTTTGTCTTTCTTCTATTTGATTGTTTGGAATAGCTGTTGCCTCTTCTGCTTGGAAACATATTGGATTGCATTTTCAGTATTTTTTTTTTAATTAAGAAGTATTTTTTCAGTACTACTTTTGAAAAGCAGGTCTCATGTGCACTGCTACTAGCCATTTTTGGTAATTTTTAAGACCTGGAATTTGAGAATTCATTCTAGGTGTGTGTAAAATTATAGCCTTGTTTTTAATTAGTGAGCACTGACTGTTTTCTCTGTCCTTCTTATGTGCACCTGTGAATTTTTTCTGGACGTGCTGATTACCATTTCTTAACAGTTTCAGGTTTTCCCCACTCTATCTTCAAGATTGCAGCAGTGCCTCTTTTGTAATGTTGCCCAGCCTGCCACAAAATATTTTGCTTTACTATCTGATGTGTGGTCATTTTTTGTGACTGGGGTAATGCTCATATGGGCTTTGTGGAGGAATGAAAAGTCTTCCTGTGGATGATAAGGGTGAGAAAAGGAACAGAAATTGACTAAGGTTGTAACTGGCGACCAAAATTCCTTTTCAACTTTCAATATTCACTGAATATACTGAAAGTTAATTTTGAATAAAATTAAGCCAAGTGATATTGATTGTTATGTTAGCTGATGTTAAATGATTTCAATGTTTTCACAGCGCCTCCAATGTAAAATGTGAGCTCTTTCAAATAGAGTGCTTTCAGGTAGCATATATAATGAAGTTTTAATAGGATTAATTAGAAAAGCACCTTCCCACAGAGGTGTCTGAGGGCTACCATGCTGCCTTGCTGTGGCAGTGGGAAGGCTGTGACCACCGCTTCCAGTACCCCTGCCCATGGGGAGCTGCCAGCCTACACAGTGCCCTGACTTCTTTTTGCTTTTGGAAATTGAATCTTAGAGTGTGTTTTATACAAAACAAGAATTATGATAGTTTATTTAGTTTGACAAAAGCTTACATTTTAACCATGTAAAGTAAATTGGGAAACCATAAAAAATAATGAGACAAAGTATGAGTTTGAAGCCAATGAGTATACATTAATAAATCTGAAATAAGTATTCACTCTACAGAGGAAAAATTTTAGATGTGATTCAGAGGTGTTCTGTTTTAGATAGTTCTCTGCTTAAAGAAAAAAAAAAGCTTTATCCATCATTTCTGTAAGTGAGCCTGTAAATTGGTGTGTAAATGAAGTGTTGTGTCTTGTTCTCTCGTTTTCTTTTATATCCTGAACCAATCCTCTGCAAGGCAGATTCATTTGTTGTTTAGTTGAAATGAAATGACTGCAATTCCACAAACAAATTGAGCCTCAGTTAGGTGCACTTTGTCATAAATAATCTCTGTGGAGATTGGGTTTCTCTCCTTGGTGATGTACTTCAGCTGTGCATTAAACTCACAGCTTCTTGAAGGCACCGAGTTATTGCACAGCTGAGTGATCACTGAGCAGCATGCACCTGTCCTTGTTCTCCTGTGTTGTAGCCATCTTTATTTCCTTAAAGTATATTCAGCAAAGTTTATGGTAAAAGAAACTACTATTCCATTTTCTAGGATTTTTTTTCCTTTGTCCATTTTTTTCTTCTTCAGCTCCAAGATGCACAGCTCTTTTGGCACGCATTTCTTCATGATCTGGAAAGAAAAGCCATTTCATAAATTGGTTATAGGGCATTTTCTATGTTCAGGTTAACTAATACTCATATTTCACATTCAGCAGTAGGCCACTTTGAAATTTGCCAGTATGTCTGTATCTGCAGCAGGAAATGTCTTTTACATTTTCATTTATAAATTTTACAGTTGTTTCTTTTGCTTATAGAAGTTTGCTCTCCATTTCAGTATATACTTTTTCTTTTCTTTCTGGAAGGCAAACTGAAACTCCTTAGCTTTGTGGCTGAGATGGCTGGGGTACCGGCAGTGTGATAATGTAATCTCTGCCTTTTCCCAAGCTACCTTCTGCAGGTTGTGTGATGGGTTGAGCAACATCTGCAAAAGTATGATAGTTCTGATCTAGCCATTTCTGCACACGGCCAGTCATGCTGAGCAGTCCGAATAATACTTTGTTTAGATGGGATTACATAACTATCCCAATGATAAAAATTGAACTGCATGATTCCCACAATGTAGCAAGCTTTAAATCTTTACTTATAAATAGGGGATTGTGCATGTTTGATAATGGCATGTTCATATATTAAATGTCTTTGCATTTGATCTATTTATCATCTGAAAAAACCCCACCTCAACATATAGAAGGAGAGTGAAGGATACTATATTGTCTAATTCTTAGAAAAATTTCTAAAATAACAGAATAACAGAACCATTTATTGATGAATGAGCTAATGTTTCATGCATAGAATGTATATTAGGCTCATTTAGAAAACTAGTCAGGCACAGTTTCTCTCTCAAATTTGATCAGGTGCGTGATGTGCTGTTGAAGAGTTGCAAGTGTGGGCTTTTAACTGACAATATCAAGTCTCTTCAACACAGAATAGCATGTAGGAAAAAAATAACCAAGGAAACCATTAAAATAAATCCAATTGATAGGCTGAGGATAAGTACCAGATGTAACAGGCAGAGTAGCAGCTGGACAGATGAAATGGTACTTTTCCCACATTATCCAATGATCACAGACATTGCATATTGGCTGCATCTAATGCATAATACAGTATTTCAGTAGTTCAGAAGCAGTGAAATTCTGTCATTCGTTGTATGTGACTGTGTGAACATGGGTGCAGGAGTGGACAAATACCCTATCACTGCAAACACTATGAATGTATTGTCAATGAGCTAAAAAATGCAGTATATAAAATATTTTTTCTTTCTTCTGCCATGTTGCACTTTGTATAGTTCAGATTGTATTTCTGATATAAACCGCCTCACCAGCAGTGTCAGGTTGCACATGGGTGTAAGTAGAGTTGAATGTAAGTGCATATACATGTCAGAATGAATCAGCTGTCTGCTTTGTATGTGGGCTGAAGGTAGGTATTAACAAAAGAGCAACTTGAAGGCAAAGAAGAGGCAGCCTTTGAATGAAGGAGCTTAACAAAAGGGATTTGAAGAATATGGCCAGGAATTCCTGATGGGCAGGAGCGGGGCTCAGCAGAGCGGGTTAAACATGGTGTTTTCAACAGTTTCAGGACAGTGTTATAAATTTAAATTTTGAAATGGCAGCTGAGAAGGACTCGCCAGACAGAGTCAAAAGCATGTGGTTTGACAGCAGTGTTGTTGCACAAAAATTGCCAGTGAAGCTGAAAGGATCCATAAGATAATAACTCAGGGCCAGAACAAGACCCTATTAATAGAAGCGCTGAGTCGTTGAATGGCAGTGCTTGCTGAAATGTGTGTGGAAATAAAATACTGGATACCAGGGAAAGATTTTGGATAGCTGATGAAGGTAAAGAGAAGAAAGAACAATGAAAAAAATATAGCACATAGTCTTGAAAGATTTAAGAGAATAATAGTAGTGATAGTGATGGAAAAAGAGGCAGAAAGAGTTTGAAAGTGAAGATGGGAGAATCATGAGTTCAAAGTGACAGTGGCATGGCTAAAAAGAGATATTAAGCGGGTATAGGGGATAAGTTGGCGCAACAGGTGGCCTTTTGAGTCATCAGTAGATAGCTTTATAAGCTATGTGAGTGGAGAAAAGTGTTCATAGTCACTGCAAAGTGAGAGGAATGGGGGTTTAGGACCAAGCTCTGCTTTATCACCATCCTGTCAGAAGGAAAATATTTTATGTAGCAGAGTACCAATAACTTTTCTGTATTTATGCCTCCCTTACTAAAGCTTGTGTCTTCTAGTGTGAAGCATGAGAGGAAACAGGTGGGATTTCTTTTATCTAACTGAGGTTTGCACACAGTCCTATTTCTTCAGTGGCACTGTAAGAAATGTTGTAAATAAAGTTTCTTTCTTCCAAATTGAAGGAAGAATGCCTTTTAAAACTGGTCTTATTACCTGTTTGAATTGATCCAGAGCTCTACAAAATATAAAATGATTGAATTATTCCTCCCTGAAAAGTGGACTTAAACTAATGATGGGTTCCAGACAGGGTGCTTTAATGTAATTGGCAAGCAGCCATCGTTATGCTCACAGCATGATGATAAATTTAAATGGGAAATATAGAATCCAAGGTACAGGATTTCAGAAGAATTGTGTAGTGGATTTTTCATGGGCTAACAAAATGCTCCACAGTACATATTATTAATTAGGTAAATACGTTACATAAAGAAGAATCTTTCTATTATTGTGAAAAAAGAAGCTGGATGGTTTTAAAAAAATCCAGCGAGCTTTTTGAAAGGGATTACTGTGTTATTCATGTGGTACAAAAAAGGGTTTTTTTTCCTGTTTCAGTTATACATGGCAGACATTATTTTAAGTTTATTAGTATTACTACCTTGCAAAATTGTTATATGTGGTTCTGACTAGCCATTGTGTTCATTAATAAGAAACCAGAAATTTGTTCTGTACATTATATACTTCTGTTTTCTTTACACAGCCTATAATTCCTATGGTGCTCACTGAAGGTAACAGCAATTACTTTGTGCTGAATATTGAAGATACTAAATATCCATGATATTTAGTAATCAGACTTCTTTTCTTAGATGCATAATATTTAAATGTATTTTAATATGCAGTAAAGGTCTTTGAATCTTCTGTGTGGTATGATGAGATGGGCAGAATGCTCTGCAGGATTAGGGCTTGAGGTCAGCAAGTTCGGAGTGCTGGTTTTCCTTTCTTAATGTCTTTATGAAGCTATATAGTGATGCACGGAATCAGACTCTACAACTCAGATAGAGTTATAAAGCAGGTATGTTTTATTACGGCGCCGGGTGCAA